>LPNX010747440.1:60586-122081 GCA_001517045.1 Pseudotsuga menziesii | reverse complement strand
AGACTTTGAAGAGGCCAAAAACTTCAGACTTGTGTTTCAGGAAGTAAACCCAGCAATACCTGGAAAAGTCATCAATGAAGGTCAATGCATATTTGGCCTAAATCATGGACATATGAGGGAATGGGCCAGAAACATCACTGTTAATCAGCTCAAGGGGTGTAGAGGTTCTCTCATGACTAGCTCTCTCAAATTTGTGCTCTGGGTGTTTTCCTAGGATACAACCTTGGCAGACTCCTTTGGAAAATTTTATCTTGGGAAACCCTATGACCATCTCTTTTTCACTAAGATCAAAAATATACTTGTAATTTAGGTGGCCAAATCTTTCATGCCATAGCTTGCTAGCTTCATTAGCATGAATCAGGAGAGCAGAGGGGTTTGAGTAGGGTAGGAAATGTGAGAACATGTATACCTTTTGAGCATGATTCGCAACTCCTTTTGCAATGACTCTACCACTTGAGATCTCTGTGATCTCAACTTCATCAGGGGAGAATATGAATTTCTTAGGAGACCCAGTGTGAGTCATCTGATACACTAATAGAAGGTTGGAGGCAAGACCAGGCACATACAACACATTGCTGAACTGACCATGATCAAGATCAATCCTCCCTTTGCCTAAACTTTCAGTGAGAGAGTCATCTCCCAGTACTATAGATGGTCCTTTCGACTTGTCAAGTGAGGAGAAGGCCTCCTTAGTCGAAACCATGTTTCTTGAAGCTCCAAAATCAATGATAAAACTGGGTGAGCTTGATGTGCTAGCAACCAATGCATGAACTCTATCTCTGTCTTCTGAACTTGATCCTCCTTCTCTCTTATTTGAGTTTTCTAGAAGGGAGATGCCATTCTTCTACAGGAGTTGGGTTCACACGTCTATCTCTTTTTTCATACAAGAGCTTTCAGAGTGATTGCCCTTATTACAGTCTGCGCACTTATTCATTTCACCTTTGTTTTTCTTCTTTTGGTAGTTCTTCTTAGGACCTTGTGGATCCTCCGGAGACTATTTCTTGTCTCTCTTTTGCTCAGGTGGCTTTTTAGCTTTCTTTTTGCTTTTTGAATCCTCCTTTGAATCTCCAACAATCAAAGCTTGATCTTTGGATGGTTTGATGGTGCCCATCATCACCAGCTTGTCTTGTTCTTGTGTGAGAGATTCCATGAAATCTGCAAGGCTAGGCATCTTCCAGGTTCGAGCTGTCCGTTTTGTGGCATAGAAGGTTGAAACAAACACTAAATACTCATGGCCTAGCTTCGAGAGGATGGCCAGGATGAGCTGATCATCTTTCTTTTCGATACCACACTATTTCAGTTGCAAAACTAGTGCTTTGAACTTGGAGAAATATAGCTACAGGGATTCAAAGCTATTTGGACTCAGAGAAATCAGCTCATTTTCGATTTGATGTCCCCTCATCTCATATGTCTATCCAAAAATATCATCAAGCTTCTCCCATACTTCATTCAGTGATGTCAATCCATCAAGATGGAAAAGGAGGTCTCTGGAAATACTTAGACACAGGAGGCTATAGGCCTCATCCCTCATGTTGTGCCATTTTATCTTCTCTGCAGCTGCATTGGGCTCTACTTCTGTTTCCATAGTTACCCTATAGAGGCCTTTCGCCCTCAATAGTATCTCCATCTCTGCTTTCCATTCAAATAAATTGAAAGGAGTCAAGATAGTTTTCTGTGATTGATCCATAGCTTAGAAAATCTGTCCCGGCTATCAGTAGAAGGCTCCCAGTCACTGATGTCAAACCTCCAAAACAATTTTGGAGGAGAGAAAACAATATACAATGGCTCTGACACCCAGTGATAGATTAATTTTACTCACAACAATTAACAATTGATCATGCAAAATCACTCACAAAAGAGACTGAAATTGGAGTTGTAACACTAAATTGTATTATGTAAGTGTACAATAGCCAACCCTATAATAACATAGGCTGATGAATAAATAGAATACATCAAGGATTCGATTGCATGAGGAGCAAATCAAATCTAGCATAAATCAGGCTTACTAAAATTAAGCAAATCCCTCATAGGTGTAAAAAGTTGATCCCAAATCTGTCATGGAGCTCACGAATTGGAAAAAAGGCTTAGGCAAGCTAAAGAGTGGTGGAATGGCAGCTCATACATGCTTTTGCATGGAGAAAATAAAGGAGGATGTGTAGGACAAAAAACTAGTCAACCTCACCTAGTCTAGCTTTTCCTTTTGCCTTAAAACACTGAAAAAAGCAGAAGGGCGCCTAGGAGGCCAGGAATAAAGTAGAATTGATTCCTTTAGCTCTCCCATGTGCTACATGAGTCAAATAAGGCAAGTTTGACCATTATGGATAGGCAAAAGACAACTTGCACAAGGTGGGACACATGAACTAGGCAAATAAGACAAAAATAATTAAATTAATGTGTAAGTGGGTAACCTATGGGTTGATTATTCTAACAAATAGTACTGTGGATAGGGCCTTCCCCTGTAGGAACAAGAATGTGCATATTTTCTAGCTTGTTTGGAACTACTTCTGAATGAGATTCCAAAGAAATAGGAATGTGAGAAAGATCATGATTATGATGACTAGATGACTCAGGTGGCAGAAGAAAGATGGGGATGAGAGAATATGCAAATAAAACATTATGTAGGGAATCTGTAGGAGTTTGAATTATAGAAATATTGCTCATATTAAACTCTCCTTCAGGTGCATCATTAATTAAAGCATCATTTTCCTAGCTTAGAAAGTTATCATGGACTTGATTTAGATTACCATATTCTAAATACACATGAGATAATGAACCAACAACATCGAAGTAATGGGAACTCGTAGCTTTGTTAGTAGCTTCTACTACAGTAGCTAACTCAGGATGGTTTTTCCATGTGTAAATATGTTCAAGCCCTTGGATTTCCCTCTCTCTATTACGGTCAATTAAGGAAAACCATTCACTTACTCTATAAGGAATTCTTTTAACATGCCTAGCATCATCAATTTCATCAACTTTAAGTGTAGGATTCTCGATTATTTTCTCTTGATCTATTGCATTATTATGTTCTTGACCTTGAGGTTGATTTCATTTCTTCTCAATTCTTCCAACTCCTCTGAACATTTATTCATAAACATTTCCAAATTAATTCTTGTAACACCCCGATTTTTACCTTGTTTGCATTAAATGTATACGATGTATATATTATAATTAATTGTGGTGTGGAGATAAAGGAAAAATGCCCACCATTGATTTATCATTTTATGTTTTAGCGAATAAAATTGATATTGATTGTGTTTTGTGCTAACTAGGCACATTATAATTTTGGACATCATGTAAATATGCAATTTAATTAAATACCCACAACCAGCTATGTCAGTGAAACAATAATGAGATGGGGGCATGATTTCCTAAGGATACAAAGGGGAATATTAAAACCTTTGAGGCCAGTGGGGAGAATCCAAATGTCAAAGGGGGAACCCACCAAAACCACCCACCTTTCCGTGTCTTATTCACCAACCAATTTAATTCCCATGGGTTAATTGGGCAGTTATTCCCTGGGGAATGTATGCATGGGCCGACGTTAGTTATGGAAGGGCTGTAGTGCTTGACCACATGCATGCCCAAAGAGGGGGATTGCATTTAGTTCCCTCACGTGGGAAGAAAAACCATTTTACACTCATGCAGGGAGCAAGTTGGCCGCAGGAATTTGCATTCTGATTTTATTTCATGATTCTTTCTAGCTGTGTGATTTCCTTTATGTTGTGGGTTGTTTCTTCATTTTTACTCAAGATGGGAAATTGATTTTGTCTTCCCCACATATTTGGTAGCTGTTGTGCATTCTGCATGGAGGTTTTTACAGTGTTCTTCATTTTTCCCTTGGCTCGGAAGCGTTTCTATTTATGTTTAATGGTTGGGATCACTCCTGGTCGTTTTTGTGTGGTTTCCATGTGTCCACGGATGGTATTTTATTGTTCTTAGGGTTGTACAACTAGTGGGGGACAGAGCCACAAATTTTGGGGTGTTGTGGAGTCATTTTGGCCATGTTAGGGCCATAAACGAATCTGAAAATTTAATTGCATGGGCTGATTTGTTTTACTCAATTTCCATCACTAAATTTGGCATCTATGATGTTTCCCTTCAATCCCAGAACTGATATTGCTATTTGTAGATCGTTGTTTGGTAACTGAACTAGTTTTGGAGTGGAAATGGGGTTTGGGCTAGCTTGATAAACTAAATGGAAGAAGGAACCTCACAGATAGAGCTAGAGGGTTGAATTTCTTCTTTGCACACCCTAAATAGCACTCGAAGGGGAAGGCATAGCCTGCAGGAATGTGTAGTAGAGAAGGGGATGCTTCCTTGTGTTGGGTGTGTATATTTTTTAAAAGTTAGGCTAGATCTAGTGCAGGTGTCCATAGCTCTTTGGTTGAGCTCAATAGCTTAGCAGTCAACCTTTCTAGCTCCTTTATAGCCTGATAAAACCAACTTTGTTGGCTTGGCTGAGTTTTGTGTATCCTTGGCTATGTGTGAGCCTGCTAGTGTTCCCTTATTCGTTGTGGGAATCATGCCCAACTCGGGGGTGGCAGTTCCGCTAGGATATTAATGAGCGCCCTAGCCTATGGCTCGGTTGAACATTGTAGCAACGTATCTAGTTGCAGGACCAAATTCTTCATAAGATAAGTATCTATGTCTTGATCTCTGCAACTGTATATGTGTTTACGAATTAATATGAACATGTTAAATGCTGTGAATGAAAGTATTTTTCTTCCACTGCATTTTAACATTTTATGGATATGTGTATGTTTAATTTTAATTCCATTTTTATATTTATGTTCATGGGGCTTAGTTTCCTGGATCGATAGCATTATGGTCGCGTTCCCTCGCTAGTAGACGGGAGGGGATGTGACAATTCTCATGTCAATTTCAGCTATTTTTTCTTCTTCAAAAGAGGAATCGGGATCTTCCATTTCCATGAACATGTTTTCATGTTGCTCATACTCCCAAGTTTCATTTTCATCTTCCACAATATTAATTTTAGCATTATTAAGCAATTCATCTCCATATGTGTTTTTAATCCCTTCCTCAAAAGTTTCCAAATGATTTCCATAACAAGGTTCTGTGTTAATCCTAATTAGAGCACCATTAGATTTTGGAACAAAAATATATGATAAATCCATCATAATGTATCCACCAAGACCAGCTTCCCACTTCTTAGATAGTAACATTCCACGTGCTGGTGGAAATTCAATAACAACTACATCCATCATAGTGGAAATGTATGAACATGCAAACAGATCAGAGCTAAGGTTTTTTATCAAACCATAGGATTGCACGCATCTAGAATCTATACCAGAGACATTCCCATAGGTTTGAGTCACCTCCAATCCCATTTCCTTCATGACATGTAAGGGAATAACATTCATAGCTACTCCAAAATCCAACATGCAATTATGTAGGAGCATATTTTGAATGTGCAAGGTTAGGTAAAAGGGAGGGTGACCCCCGTTCTTTATCTCATAAATTGTAGATTGGAAGTTGATAGGTGGATCCTTTTCAACTTTGATAGGTTGTATTCCACTAAGGATTTCTATGTGACAGGATTCTAAGACAACCTCAGAAGTCTTTTCTTTCCCAATGCCATCAAAGAAATCATCTACTTGGCTTTTAACTGAGGTCGCTTTCATCAACTCAGTGACAAGGATATTACACATTATATTTCCTATCTCTTTCTTCATATCAATACTTAGATTAAAATATTCTAAGGAAAAATATTCTTCTTCATTTTTATCTTCATTAATTTATTTGCATTTGTCTAGGAAAGAAGGTTGGGAATCAGTTCTTCATTTATAGATTTTAATGTGTGGTTGTTCTTCTGTTTCAGGGAGATTTATGGCACAACATGAGGGGTTGGGTTCATCAAAAAAATATTCTTCTTGCTCCCATGGCTCTTCTTCCAAGAGAATCCTTCCAAACCCATCATCAAAATATAAGTCATTAATAAATTTGATGTTGTTTGGTTGGTCATCAGGATAATTTGTGTCAAAAGGTTCTTTTTCTATTTCATCACACCAATTCACATTCTTATTTTTAGAAATTTTTGGATATTCAAGTGTTCATCTATTATTATCTTCCTCAGGCCTTCTATTATTGTTCCAGCAAGGCTTAGGGCCATAAGGGTTTCTCTGTCTCTCAAGATCATGAAAGATAGCGACAGTTTTTGTTAGGATAGTTAGTTATCTCATCATCTCTTACATGGTTTCTAACATGTCCTTTGAATCCTTTAGTTTGTTCATAAGTTCCTTAGGCTTTTAGATTTTAGGGTCAAGCCTAGAAGTGGATGGGGCAAAGTGATCGAATTTTTTTTGCTTACCCATAGATGTCACATTTTGCTCAACCATTTTTGCATTGAATTGGGCAGTATTCAAGTTGTTGGGATTCTTATCCTTCAAGTGATATCCCAGACACCCTTCAAAAGCATTCAAATAATGAATAACAATTGCTTGGTCCTTGGGTTTAATTTCTTCTAGGATATTTCCTACAGTCTTGTCAAATCTTATGTTAAACTCATGGGTTGTTTCATTCTCATTATTCTTGATGTCAAATAGTTGATCTAAGATCAATTTCCCATCTAACTTGCGAGACCAATCACTATTAAGATTTACGACAAAATTGTTATACACATTGATGGATGAGGCAGGATATATGTCAAACCACTTCAATACATCTCCTTCCAAATAATGCAGAAGGCCCTTTATGAAGACATCTTCATCAGATGATCCATATGCTTCCATGTGTTCCTATACTTTGTCGATATGATCTTCAATGGAGATAGCTGACACTCCATCAAACTTGGGAACCTTTTCAAAATACTTATCAGACATGTCATGAGGGGATTCTTGGATCAGAGAAAAATCTAAATGAGATGGCTTAGCCATCCTTCCAAAAATCCTAGAGTTCTATGGAGGAGGAACATTTTGGTTTCCACTAGTGTTTCTTCTGGCCATTGGATTATATGAAGTTGAAGGAGATCCAAAAAGATGACTTGAGAAAGCAGTAGGACTAGATATCTTCCAAAAGAAGTTGAAAATTTTTTCTTTAGTTTGTCTATGGTTCTGAGTGTAAGTTGTAGGGATTTCCTCAAGATTTACAGGATGTTCTAAGAACTTAAAATTAATATGTTGAGTTATGTCCTTAGTAGCAGGATGGAGTCGCTAGGTGAAACACACAAGTAATCCATTGAAAATAGATATGTCATAAAAGACGTGAGGTGAGTGAATTAAGAAGGTGATTGATAAAATTAGTGAATTAGAAATGAAACAAACAAAATATACATATGCGATAATATACGTATTAATGCATGGAAACTCGCATACACCAAAGGTAAGCCTCTACCTCCCTGACAATGGTGCCAAAATGTTATCCCCAGAATTGTAGTTTTCCCTATGAGATGGATCCAAGATGGATGGTAGAGGGATGGGAAACCAAAGAATTGAAACCAAGATAGCCTCTACTCCCAAATTTATGGTTGTCATTCCAATCGAGGAAATTTTGACTTGATGTTGTATTATCCCAAGACAATAATGGAGGAGAGCCATATCTACTCCCAATAGGAGACATCAGACCCAGACACCAGATCATATCAATAGAAGTTGAAGTACATAAGGTGTAAGGTGAAGTAAACCCTAGATATATGGATGAAGTCACAAGGTGATTTATGGTTTGGATCAAGAGTTTTATGAACTATGATATTGATCCAAGGTTGAAATACAAGTGACTTATGAGTCTCAGCTACTAGAAACATAATCAAGATACTAGCAAATGATGAAAATATCACTACCTTGGGAACAATTTCCAATACGGCGATGTTAAGTACAAGATCAGGGCTATCTAGTACCAGCAGATGGACTTGACAAAAGGTATGACAGTATCAAAGTACCCAAGACTCAGGGATAGGATCAAAATGAAGGAAAAATTGGACAAATGAGGGTTGCACTAGCATTAAGAGATCAGTTCCTTAGGATTTGGGCATAATGGAGTCACCTAAGCTTGACACCTAGGAGGACCCACTTAAGGTTTGACCCGATCTACAATACCAAAAATGGTTTTCCAAAAGATCATGCTGTTTGGTCCATAGAATTTTTTTATTACTTTAAATTAGGGTTTTAAAAATAAAATAAAGGTGCCAATGGATTGGAACCAAGAAAAGAATAACTAACTTGTGGATCTTACCTGTATAACCTTGTAGGTTCCTTGTTGGTGATGATCTATTCTTTCCCAATCAATTTGAGAATAGTTGGATGAAGACTAGATGCAAATCAATTTTTCCAAGGAATCCAGTGCGCCCTCCCTCCTGCATAACAAACGTCAACCATATCAGATTTGATGCATCAAGATAAATGGACAAATGCTACAGAAAAATAGCAAGATGAAACCATAAATCACAATAATACTAATGATAACCCCCTGATACAAGTGATGCCAAACAAGCGAGTTGAGGAAGCCCTCCAAAAACAACCAAGTGAAGTCGCCCTCCTATAGAAAAAACAAAGTTTCTAGGAAAAATATAGATCTCACCACAAATACTAAAATGCTATGAAGCAATAGACTTTCCAATCACCGTTGAAGAACACCACATGAAAAGGAGACCCAAAAATTTCCACAAAACTAGCTTTTCTATTATCAAGATTCCAAGAGCGAAAGACCCCTTTACAATGAGAAGATCTCCTCTTTAAATATGATGGAGAGATACCAAAATCCTAACCACCTTTGAAATGGATGGATAATATTAAAAGATCAAAATTTTATAAGGAACAGTTGAGATGAGCTCAACATAAAGTACATGGATCAATGTAATAATATAACACATCAATGGACCGAATCGCCCTAGGAGAGGGGACCCCACTCAATATGACAAAATAAAAATGAATAAAGTTCATGGTGGGTCCAGGGGGTATTAAATAACATCCCTAGTGTGTCACCATGGCACAATATAAATAGAAATATAATATTAAGTGCAAAATAGTTCCTCTTTGGGTAAATCATGAGCCTCCAAAATCTCCAGAAAATCATAAAATATGTCGAAGATATGGGTGTGGGTCCATCTAAATGCTAAAACTATTGGAGAACGGGCGGAAGAAATCACACTCATTATCAAAATTCATCCTATGCCATTTGCTTGCCTCAGAAGCCCAAATTGAACTCCTCGGTAACCATTTTCACCATTTTTAATCTGCCTCGGGAACTATGACACTGCCCAAACTTCTAGCTAGAGTGCCTACGTTGTCAAACTGAGATTACCAGGCTCTCTAGGAGGGGGTAAAATGGTAAAAATAAGTGTTTGGACCACCCCCTCCTCATACAACACCCTAGGTGGACCTATCAAATCACCCTTCCACTCTGACAGGCTATTCAACAAGGAAAAACTGCACCAAAATGGTATATTTAGATGAATCATCACTGTAACTTCCCGAAAGTGAAAACAAACTGTCTCATTTCTCTTAGGGATCCCAAATACATCTAAGGTGCATATTCATATACCCTACATATATATGCATGATCACGTACAATATCTAATATGCCTAGACATATAAAATAATAATTTGTAAATGATCAAATAATCAATAAAATGACCTAGGCTAACATCAATCTACTCCAAGTGTTTGGAGGTTAATACATGCTCTACAAATCATTCAAATAACAATTATAGAAATTAGTAATCAATTCACTAGCAATCTACCAACCAAATATATAGATTTTCATTAATTAATTATAACTTAGACCAGACTTTCTAGACCATACTCACTTCATAGTTGTAATCAATTTTCTAGTGAAGGGTGAAGGATAAAAATAAAAAGTCTAGGCTAAAGGATGGCTGCCAACTTGACACTGTGACACTTTGGATGTGGAAAGGGGATACTCACTTTGTCTTTGGATGTGGAAAGGGGATACTCACTTTGTCATATGCGATAAAAGCAATAACATAGGGGCTAGAAGTGTCTCACAAAAGGGTAAGTTACGTTCATAGGTGTTATTTACCTTGACGAATGTTCACAATCCAAATCAAATACAAGTGAGGCCATAAATATTTAGCTATAACTTTTAAGAACCATTTCTTTTTGGGCCTTTGAGTTTCCATAGCCTCGATCCATGCACTTGTTACACTGATTTTTATTTATTAATGCTTGATGCTCCACGTGTTTAAAAACACTTGTTACATGGGTTTTACATTTCACATTTCACACTTACACTTCAAAGCCAATTTCATTAGGCTTTCCTTTGCATTCATGTATGTTAAAAAACACTTATTTTTATGAATGGGGTTTTCACAAGATATTCATTTCATTTCCATATACATTGTGTTGATGGCGGTGCTATTTGTTTCAGGTTTAGCCAACACAACCTAGGAAACTCAGAGCCGAGACACAAATAAATAGGGAATTTTATCCAACAAAGAAGCTATATAGGGGAAAGGTCCTTGTTTGTGCCAAAAATTGTTTCTAAGGCCAGAGAAACAAGCCAACACACACTCAAGATAAAATTCAATAAAACAGATTAAGTTTAGGGTTTCTGTAATGTTTTAGTGGTTGTAAAATTTTGGAGAAAGCCAGGGAATGCATTCATGAGCAAAGTAATAACTAAATCATAAAAAGAAAATGATAAAGATGCATAATATATCACACGAGATCCTACAGAAACACTATGCTGAGTTCATTCATAAAAGACAAGCATCACTAGCAAATACACATAAACTAGTAATGAATATATCAATTAAGAAACTAAAAAAGTTCAATAATGAAGCCAACACAGAAAAATGAAGGGGAAAAATGTCATATATCTCATAATTTCATCATCAAAAGCATATAAGAGTCTTGGTACTTAACTCCTGAACAAGTGTGAAGACAAAAGCAGTCTAAAGACCTCCTGTAGCGCCTAAAAATCAGAACCCTGCTAATGACTTTCTAACCTCTCTAAATAGTGTTTTTTTACAAAATCAGTTAGGTGTCAAAAACCCTAACTGTCTTCCATCCACTCAATGAGGTAAAGTAAAAAGTAAAATATTACAAAACATGACTTTTCTAAAAATAGTAATCCCTAACTAATATGTTTCTAAAAAAGATAACAAATAACTGAACTGAACAAGTGACTCATAGCTCTTTTGATGCCTCAGCTAGCAGAGCAATGCCATCTAATGCTTGAGCTTTCCTCTTAGCTTTCTTTTTCTCCTGCTCCAGGTTAGTTATCCTTTTGGTGAGCTTCTTATTTTCCTGCTGCAAGTTCTTTACTGTCTCTTCCAACTCTGTGCAGTGCATGTCAGTAGTTATTTTTCTCTTGAGAACCTCTTTGGATACTGCTGTCATCTCCTGGAAATTATTATTGACATCCTGTAGTTCTTCTATGAGCCCTCTGTTAACCTTCATCAACCCATCATTGACATCTTGTAAGTTTTTCATCTGTTGTTTATACTGCTGAATAATTTTCTGCAAGCTTTCTTTATCTATGTCAACTGACCTTCCTATCATGCTCTCTTGTTCAAAAATAGGGATCTCAGGTATGTTTGCATCCTTTATTAACAAGTATGTGAAATCAGCAGGAATACTAGGGTCTTTCAGAATACCTGCTTCCCTAAGTATAAGCTCATCTTCTTCTTCCCATTCTTGATTTTCAACAGGAGATACTTTAGCTTTTTCTTCCTGCTGTTGCTTCAAAAGTTTATTTTTTATTTCAAAAATTATGGCAGACAATTCAGACTTAGGCTGCCTTAACTCTTTTATAGACTGTGACAATCCTTTTACCTTTGCAGGCTGAGAAGAAGAAGGTTTAGCAACTGATTTTCCTTTGTTTTTACTGTCCATTTTACCAATTTCTGTCTCTTCATTTGAGGTAGTATCAATTAAGACAGTCTCTTGTTTGGAATTCAATTTTGGATTAAGTAACCTCTTCATATTCCATCTTAGTTTATTTGTTGACCTGGTTTTAGGCCTCCAATATGGGGTTACAGTCCTTTTCTTCTTCTTATTAGGTTCGGCTGCTTTGATCTCTGAAGTGAGGAATTCTCCAAAGGTTTCATGCTTGCCTTCTACTTTATCAATGGGCTGATCTTCTTCTAGTAAATATCCCTCATCATCTGAGAGAATGGTGAGTGGACTTCTCTGTTGGGTTTGAAAATCATCTTCAGGCATATCAACCTTTTCTATAACAGCAGTTCTAGCTTCCTTGGAAACTACTGCTGATCGCAATTGTTGCCTAGGCTGTAATTCTTCTTTTGAAAATAGTGAATATCTACCTGCAGTACCAACTGAAAACACCTTGGGTTTACTGTCAAACTCCACATGCTATGCTTCCTTCTCAACTTCAACATCCTCCTTGTCTTCAAGTTTAGCTTTCTGACCTAATTTCTTCATCGTTACCTTCCCTTTATCTGCTTGCCTCTTAGGCTGTTGATCTTCTTGTTTGACATGAAAACCTGACCAAAAAAGAAAGAAGTCCCAACTTTTACCTTCATGCTACAAAACAGTGCTAATAATCAACTTAATTATCCCATGATGAATGATGGATTGAGAGGAATAGTCCATATGCCCTTTGACCCTGCTAGCCATTTTTTGCAAGCTCTTGAATAGGAAAAATGGAAGGTTCATCTTGGAATGTCCCACCATATGTTGCAAAAACCTGAAGTGATACTTAAACACATAAGCATACCTGCCCTCGCAAGTAATATAACTCTGCAAAATTCTGATTGGTTCAACCCATTCCTTTCTGAAATTTTGAATAAGAATGCCTTTATTCCAGTCAGGAGTGACATTTGGTAATAAGTATCTCTAAGGATCAAAAGTAAAGGGCAATTTCTTAAACCATAATTCACCTTCATTCTTAACCCCTGTGGCTTCTGCAATCAGTTCTATTGTCAGCATGAACTTAAGAGTATCAAAGGTCACCATGTCATCTTTTAAACACTGTGCAAACTTACAAGAAACTTCAGCACTATACCCATTTATCCTTTTAAAGAATTCAAGCCAACCAGCCTGTTGGAATAATTCAACACATCCAGGAAGTTTGTCGATCCAACCTACATCAGTAGGTTCAGCTCTGTTAATTTTACCACTCTTGCCCATTTTCCTTCAGAGGATGAAACTGTATAGGTTTTAGGATTCAATTAATGACTAGTCAAGTGACTGTCTCCTTCTCAAATCCTTCAGGTTTCAAAAACAGCTCTCCTTTCTCTTTTCAGACTGCTGCTTTTGTTCTTTTGATACAGGCTAGATTCTTCACTACCACTGATAATTGTCATTCCATTTAATCATTTCAATGACTGTCCACCTCCAGCATATAGAATGAACCTGTGTATTAGTACTCGTAACCTACCAGTTTCATGTATAAACCATCTCTGCATCAAAAGAGTATTACATGAAGAATCACAACTGTCAACCTTTAGACTAAACAAAGCCTGTTTATAGGTTATATGAGAAGGTATATAAAGGATAAACCATCTTAAACTTAATCCATTGTCAGCTCTCAGAAATCTTAGTGTCAAAATGATAATAAGTTTTCATCAACTCTCAAGCCTTTAACTCCTCGCAGCTTCTTTTGGCTTTCAAAAACAGTGAACTTCAAAACCTATAAAAATTAGGTCTTTAGGCTATATAGGTTTTCCTATTGTCTGAAATGTCCCTTTCCTTCATCTCATGTTGCACCAGCAGCAGTATTAAATTTGAATCATCATAACATACATTGTATTTCAACCTTGCCTCTTGTAAACTTCAACAAATGCATAGTCCAATATAAAGATAAATTTCAGTCCTCCACTTAACAGAACATCTCAACATGTCTCAGGAAGCTATTTATTTGGATGAAATTTCATTTAACAGCACAATTTAAACTTTCCCTTGATCAATTTTGCTAAAACGAACCCCAACGAAAAAGCCCCAAATTTTCAGCTATATTGGCTAATCGTGGAATACCTTTTAATTGATCGACTGCAGTGGTTTAAAATCATGAACTGAGTGGTTAAGTTTTTCACCTTGAATGTACAAGTGTCCTTCAGGATGCAATTTGACTGCAGACAGCACAATCATGAAGCCCTAATTTCCCGTGAGTCCATAAAACCTCACTCTGTTTCCCAGCGGGCATATCCGGTTTTGTAGTGATTATGGTTACTCCACTAAGTCCGTCTTCTTTGAATTTGCATGAAAATGACAACTCACCTGACATTAAACATCAAACCATGCTACTACCTGTCAAAATCAACTACCTTTGGGCCCACGATGACCACGATTCCCTCACGACATAGAACCACTTGTTTTTATGATAATTCATGAATCAACACGTAGTAAACACTTCCCAATACATGATTAGTCACTCATCATTCAAGAAAATGCCAAATTTTTGCTAGAAAATTAGAAGAAATGAGGGTCGCGATATTCTTGTAGCGCCCTTTCGTTAATTTTTGGCTCCAGCGCTACAAGAATAGTTTGAACGCTATTTTATCGTTGTTTTTCAGCTTTTTGTCATTTTGCATGCAGTTTAAAAGCTGTTTGAACTATGACTATGCAGGACCATGCTCAAAATATGATTTTATGAATCCATCATTTAATATAATGACCTTTTTAAACCCCTTCAAAATGTAAACCTAAAGTTTAAAACTTGAGAATTTCAAAAGAAAGTTCAAAATTTCATATAAAAACCAAAAATTTCCTAAAAGAGGCAAAAATCAAATAAAAGCAAATGAATAACTTGAAATAAAAATGCAAATCAAACAAAATTTGAAGAAACAAATCACTGACTTAACATCTGGCTCCAGCTGCGGGATGAAGTCCTCCCTGTGAAGCTTCAAGAACCTGTAGACCAGTGCCTTCTGTCTGCTATCTTATCTACCTGTCTGCAAAACTTCCATTGGGATATGGAGTCTTATTATGATTCACTCACATCGGTATGTACAATGACAAGTGAAAATGCTCTTATAAACTATAGAAATGCTTGAGGAATCGCCCATTAACAGGGCTAGACAACTCCTCACCTTCCAAGGACTGCAAGATAAAATTATTGTTCTCTAAAACTTTTGATACCAGAAAAGGGCCAAACCAAAGATTGTCAAACTTACCATGTTTACCCTTTTGTTCCTTTCTTGCATCCCACCTTAGAACCATCTCACCTACTGAGAAAGTATTTTCTTTAATATTCCTGTCAAACCTATTTTTAATTTTGAGTCTATACAGCTGTGGTTTTTCATCCACCTTCTCTCTATTTTGCTGTAACTCTATCATTTCAAAGATTCTCCTCTGCATATCATTCGGTTCCTCTTGAGAATTCTGGAGGAATTTCATCACTGGAATCCCCAATTGAACAACGAAAATTGCTTCTATACCATAAACCAGCTGAAAGGGAGAAGTGCCAATGGCCTGCTTCACTGTGATCCTATCTGCCCATAATGCATATTTCAGCATTGAATCCCAAGACCTTTTGTTATGCTTGAGTTGTTTCTTGATGCTTTGAATGATGTTCTTGTTAGATGATTCAGCCTGACCATTTCCTTGAGGATAATAGGGGGTTGAATGTTTCAATATGATGCCATTTCTTTCACAAAAGGTCACCATTGCTCTAGATTTAAAAGCCTTTGCATTGTCTGTTATTAATCTCTATGGACAGCCAAACTGGCTCAGGATATTTTATTCAATGAAATCCATGATTACCTTATCTGTAGCATTCCTTGTAGGAATGGCTTCTACCCATTTTGTGAAAAAATCTGTTGCAGTCAAAATCCAGTGATGTTGTCCTGAAGATGCTGGATTTATTTCTCCAATAAAGTCCAGACCCCATTGCTGAAAAGGGGCATTGACTGCAATAGGTTTCAAAGGCAAAGACAATAATTTCTGCTTACCAGCAAATTTCTGACAAGGAATGCAGGCTCTTACCTGCTGGTAAACATCTGTGAACAAGGATGGCCAATAATATCCAGCTCGTAAAATTTTGTAAGCTGCTGCTTTCCAATACTTATGGCCTCCACAAGCACCCTCATGGGATTCTGAGATCACTTCTCCTATTTCAGATTGGTCCAAACATCTGAGCAAGATACCCCCTGGATCCTTCCAGAACAATTGATCTTCTACCAAAAAATACTTAGTAGCTTTGAGTTTCAAAGATCTGGCAGCCTTCCTATCCAAATGATTAGGACATTGCAGAAATAACAAAAAATTAACAATGTCTGCATACCAGGATGATGATGAATAAAATTCCATGATCTTTTCTTTTTCCATAAGTACTTGAGCTTCTTCAAGCACCGATTCTTCAGCCATGACATGCAGTCCCAGAGCCTGACAATTTGATTCAGCCAGCAACTTGGCTAAACCTTGTCCCTTGACAAGCTTAGTAGGCCTGATCTCAACATCATACTCCATAATCTTTGCATTCCATCTGCCTCTCTTCCCTTCACTATCAGGCTATGTTAAAATATCTTTTACATCAGAATTTGGAACAACAAATGAAATAACTTTTGAATGTAGAACATAAATTCTGAAAAATTTCAAAGCCTTAACCATTTCATAAGCCTGCTTTTCCAATATACTATACTTCAGCTCAGAATCCTTGAGAGTTTTACTGAAAAAGGCAATAGGCTGTTCCAATCCTTCTTTATTCTTCTAAAGTAAGACTGCTACAATTGTGTCTTCTGATGCAAATGAAAAAGTAAGGAATTCTTTGGTAAAATCAGGACTTACCAATACGGGTGCTTCAGTCAAAGCCACTTTGATTTTCTCAAATGCAGCCTTTGCCTTAGAAGTCCATCTCACTTCTTGATCTTTCTTTAACATGGTTGTGATCTGTTTAATGGTTTCAGCAAAATTGGGAATAAACCACCGCAGAAAATTGATCTTGCCAATGAATGATTGAACATCTTTTTTGCTCTGGGGTAAACTAATCTTCAGTATTGCTTTCACTCTTTCAGGATCTATTCTGATTCCATTAGCAGACACTAGGTGACCAAGTAGTTTACCTTCTTGCACAACAAAATGTGACTTTTTGGGATTCAGGGATAGGCCGAATTTTCTGCATTTTTGGAAGGTCTGCCTCAAATGCTTCAAATGTTCGTCGTCAGATTTTGAGAACACAGTAATATCATCCAAATAAATAACCACAAACTTATCTTTTTCACCAACAAAGGCAATGTCCATGGCTCTCTAAAAGGTTTCCCCAGCATTCATCAAGCCAAAAGGCATATTGTCATACATGAATGTTCCCCAGGGGGTTGTAAAGGCTGTCGTTTCCTTGTCATCAGGGTGCATGGCAATCTGATTGTACCCTGAGAAACCATCCACCATAGATATCCTCTGAGCTCCAAACACTTGCTGCAATACCTGTTCAATCTTAGGAAGAGGATAGTTGTCTTTTAATGATGATCTATTCAGATTTCTGAAGTCAACACATAATCTAGTTTCCCCATTCTTTTTTCTGACAGGAACCAGATTAGCAACCCAGGAAGAGTACCTGAGAGGCACTATTATCTTTGCATCCAACAGCTTCTTTACTTCCTTTTCAATCACAGGAAACAAAGCTGGATTGATCCTTCTTAGTTTCTGTCGGAAAGGTTTAACATTAGGCTTCAAAGGGACCTTATGCTGAATGATTGTTGTATCATAGGTTCATAGTTCTTCATAAGACCAGGCAAACACATCTACATGTTCTTTCAAAAGGCTGATATACCTATTTCTTTGTTTAGTTGTCAGAGATTTAGAAATTTTTACCATTTTTGGATGTGCTGCAGAACCAATGTTGCAGTCGACTACATTGTCTTCTGAAGATTGAACCATTGGCTTTGAAGGTGTATCGTCCTTGGTAAATATTCTTTCTAAAGGTACTAAACATTTTGGGATGAAATTGCTCTTCAACTCAATAATTTTATGACCTGCTATCTCATTTTCAGCAAACTCATCTAACTGTTCATCCCCTTCATCTTCTTCTTGATCAATTTGGGCATTAGTAAACTCATCTGTAAGCTCAAGAAATTTTTTGATTTCAATTTCATCTTCAAATACCCTCCAGTTCTTCACATTATCCGGTACACATGGTCTATACCTCACTTCTATGGGATACCTTAGCTGAGTGGTCTTAGGGATTCTGAAGTGTGTGGCAGCCAAAGCTAATGAGTCTGCAGTCTCATTATGATTCCTTGGAATATGAGTAATATTAAATGCTATAAAATAGTTTTCAAGCATATCCCATACCTCATTCCGGTATACTTTCAGCAAACCCTGCTTTACTTGATAATTGTTCTTCACCTGCTGAACAACCAACTCGGAGTCGCCAAATGCAGCAATTTGCTGAATGCCTAAGTCTTTAGTAGCTTTCAGTCCCAGTAGTAGAGATTCATACTCAGCAGTATTGTTAGTGGTAACAAACTCTAGCTTATACATGAGTTTCACTGTTTCACCTCCAGGAGAAATGAGTAGGACTCCAGCTCCAACACCCTCTTTGCATGAGGATCCATCAAAGTACAACTGCCACAGTGCATCTTCTTCCTCTCTGCTTTGTTTTATTGGCTGATCTTTTTCCACTTGTAACAGACCAGCAGAATTATCCTCATCACTTAAATTTAACATGCAAGTTCCCAAGTCTTTGTCAACATCATATAAAGGATGATTAGTGAGGTTTTTGTCATCTGTCACTATGTAAGCAAACTGCAGCTCTCTGTATAATCTTCTATTTTCTCCACCAAACACAGGAATGGTGGCATATGACAGGTCCATTTGTAAGGTTCCTCCAACCTTCTTAGCCCATGACCTAGAAAGAAGTAGGCCAAACTTTGGTGTAATGTCAGCTACTACAACATCCATTACCACACTTTTCATAGGCAACTGAGCTAGGCTGAAAACCATGTCTTTAATTACACCTAAACATTTCACAGCTCGGGAGTCAAAGGCATATAGATCATTGTAAGGTTTGGTGATATTGAGGCCCAAGGCTTCCATCACATCTTTTGGCATCAAATTGTGGGAGGCTCCTGAATCTAAAAGAAAATTGTGAATCATTTGGTCATGAATAGTCAAGGTGACATAAAAGGGAGGAGAAGCACCAGCCTCATTTTTAGTCTTTTCAGCCAGAGCTGATCCAATAAAGATTATGGGGCTTTCTTCCTACAAGTTAACTGTATCTGAAACAGGCTGATTACTGGGTACATTCATCACTTTCAGAACTATTTATTTATATGATGGATTCTTTATTAACTCAGTCAAAGGTACAGGAATCTTTAACTTCCCTAGTTCATTCTCCAAACTAAAATTTTGGACAGATTTGTTTACCTCTTCAATTTTAGCATTCTTCTTTTATTTTTCTGCAGATTGCTTCTTCTCTATGACAGGATCAGGTACTTGTTTAGCAGGAACAGGTGCAGCAGGAACAGCTGCCTTCTTCTTCGGGGCTTGGACCACTTGTTTTGGGCCTGATATGAGATTTATGGTCTTCTTAGGTCCATTATGATGGACAGCAGCAGTTACATCAGTATTTTCCAATCCTAAATCATATTCAGTTTCAAACATGTTAGCATCATAATATTCTGAATTCAGAAAATCTTCTTCAGTGACAAAACCTGTAGACAATCCATCTCCAAAGTGGTTCATATCCTGATCAGTCTCAGTCTCTTCAAAGAGCAGCTGTTCATCAACGTCTTCTTCATCAGCTACATTATTTTGAAGAGGTGGGGGCACTCTTTGATCCTCATTCTCTCTCCTTTCTCCCTGGATATCATTGTTCTTGCGCTCTCTTGGTATAAATCTAGGAGCAAATTTTCTTCTGAATTGATTCTGGTTATTTGGATTCCTTTCAGCTTCTGGAGCAGGTTTGCCAGAATTCTTTTCAAGCTCTATTTTATTCAGTTTGGCAGTGAGAATCTTCACTAGCTTAGCCATCTCATCTATCTTGGCTTCAGCAGACTGAGGAGCAGCACTTCCTGAAACAGCTTCCTTCTTTCCTTTTCTTTCATAAAGCTGCTAGGTTGTTTCTTTCTTAAGTATGTTTGAAGCCAGCAAATTGGACTCTACCTCCAATGCTACATCTTGCATGTTCATCAAGGTGAGAGGTCTTCTTTCTCTCAGTAATAAAGAAAATTCATGATCAAAGGCATTTGCATAGGTAAGTTTAGCTAATGTTTCAGTAGGCTTAATTTCTGTTGGAATTTTACTATACATTTTGTTAAACCTTTTGGAAAAATCTGCAACAATCTCCTCTTTTTTCCTTCTGAGAGCTCCAAACTCAGTTATATAATAGGTGTGGTCCTTTGTGTCTCCCCATTGCCTCATGAAAAGATCACGGAGCTCTTCAATTATAGTGATTGAGTTAGCAGGAAACTCTCTGAACCACTTCCTTACATCCCCATCAAGGCTCTGAACAAATACCCTCATCCATACATCTTTGATCTCAATGTTTTGATTGTCAGCATAACTTAGGAAATCCTCCCAATGTTCCTCAGTAGTGGTTTCCCCCTGTCCATTGAACCTAGGCATATACTTTTGGTAATCACCTCCAGGAAATGCATGTAAAGGCTAAGGTAAGACTAATGGTGCATACCTGGCTGCAACCATCCGGTCCATCATATCCATGGGAGGGTTTTGGGATGCCATTTTTGTACTGACTGGTTTTGATGATGAGGAAGCTTGACTGGAACTTGTTTGAAAAGGGCTCTTTCCTACTTTCAGCTGAAAGAGAGGTATTTTACCAGGAGAAGCAGTCTTGGCTTTCAAAAAGGTTTGAGGATTAGTAAAAACTTGAAAAGTGCTCTCAGGGATGGTAGGTTTTATCCAAGGTGAGGTTTCAGCTGAATGTAATGAAACACCCAACTGGTCAGGGTCACAGGAGGCTGGTAAAGATTGAGACCTTCTGATTTTTCTTGTTGTTTTTAAGATATGTTCAGGGTCTGTCACACCCAATTGCAATGGATAAGTAGGTCTGTTCCTGGTTCCAATTCCTTTAGAAGCCACTGTGACAACTTTTTGGTGAAAAAAGCCTTAAAAATAGCTGATTTAAGTCCACCTCTTAAACTAGTAAAACCGATAAGTATCCCAGGGAAGATATGCTTCAGCTTCGTCCCCAACAACGGCGCCAAAGATGTTTGTGCCAGAAATTGTTTCTAAGGCCAGAGAAACAAGCCAACACACACTCAAGATAAAATTCAATAAAAACAGATTAAGTTTAGGGTTTCTGTAATGTTTTAGTGGTTGTAAACTTTTGGAGAAAGACAAGGAATGCATTCATGAGCAAAGTAATAACTAAATCATAAATAGAAAATGATAAAGATGCATAATATATCACACAAGATCCTACAGAAACACTATGCTGAGGTTCATTCATAAAAGACAAGCATCACTAGCAAATACACATAAACCAGTAATGAATATATCAATTAAGAAACTAAACAAGTTCAATAATGAAGCCAACATAGAAAACTGAAGGGGAAAAATGTCATATATCTCATAATTTCATCATCAAAAACATATAAGAGTCTTGGTACTTAACTCCTGAACAAGTCTGTAGACCTCCTGTAGCTCCCAAAAATCAGAACCCTGCTAATGACTTTCTAACCTCTCTAAAGAGTGTTTTTTTACAAAATAAGTTAGGTGTCAAAATCCCTAACTGTCTTCCATCCACTCGATGAGGTAAAGTAAAAAGTAAAATATTACAAAACATGACTTTTCTAAAAATAGTAATCCCTAACTAATATGTTTCTGAAAAAGATAACAAATAACTGAAATGAACAAGTGACTCATAGCTCTTTTGTTGCCTCAGCTAGCAGAGCAATGCCATCTAATGCTTGATCTTTCCTCTTAGCTTTCTTTTTCTCCTGCTCCAGGTTAGTTATCCTTTTGGTGAGCTTCTTATTTTCCTGCTGCAAGTTCCTTACTGTCTCTTCCAACTCTGTACAGTGCATGTCAGTAGTTATTTTTCTCTTGAGAACCTCTTTGGATACTGCTGTCAGCTCCTGGAAATGATTATCGACATCCTGTAGTTCTTCTATGAGCCCTCTGTTAACCTTCATCAACCCATCATTGACATCTTGCAAGTTTTTCATCTGTTGTTTATACTGCTGAATAATTTTCTGCAAGCTTTCTTTATCTATGTCAACTGACCTTCCTGTCATGCTCTCTTGTTCAAAACTAGGGATCTCAGGTATGTTTGCATCCTTTATTAACAATTCTGTGAAATCAGCAGGAATACTAGTGTCTTTCAGAATACCTGCTTCCCTAAGTATAAGCTCATCTTCTTCTTCCCATTCTTGATTTTCAACAGGAGATACTTTAGCTTTTTCTTCCTGCTGTTGCTTCAAAAGTTTATTTTTTATTTCAAAAATTATGGCAGACAATTCAGACTTAGGCTGCCTTAACTCTTTTACAGACTGTGACAATCCTTTTACCTTTGCAGGCTGAGAAGAAGAAGGTTTAGCAACTGATTTTTCTTTGTTTTTACTGTCCATTTTACCAATTTCTGTCTCTTCATTTGAGGTAGTATCAATCAAGATAGTCTCTTGTTTGGAATTCAATTTTGGATTAAGTAACCTCTTCGTATTCCATCTTAGTTTATTTGTTCGCTTGGTTTTAGGCCTCCAATATGGGGTTACAGTCCCTTTCTTCTTCTTATTAGGTTTGGCTGCTTTGATCTCTGAAGTGAGGAATTCTCCACAGGTTTCATGCTTTCCTTCTACTTTATCAATGGGCTGATCTTCTTCTAGTAAATATCCCTCATCATCTGAGAGAATGGTGAGTGGACTTCTCTATTGGGTTTGAAAATCATCTTCAGGCATATCAACCTTTTCTATAACAACAGTTCTAGCTTCCTTGGAAACTGCTGCTGGTCTCACCTGTTGCCTAGGCTGTAATTCTTCTTCTGAAAACAGTGAATATCTATCTGCAGTACCAACTGAAAACACCTTGGGTTTACTGTCAACCTCCACATGCTCTGTTGCCTTCTCAACTTCAAAATCCTCCTTGTCTTCAAGTTTAGCTTTCTGACCTAATTTCTTCATCATTACCTTCCCTTTATCTGCTTGCCTCTTAGGCTGCTAATCTTCTTGTTTGACATGAAAACCTGACCAAAAAAGAAAGAAGTCCCAACTTTTACCTTCATGCTGCAAAACAGTGCTAATAATCAACTTAATTAACCCATTATGAATGATGGATTGAGTGGAATAGTCCATATGCCCTTTGACCCTGCTAGTCATTTTTTGCAAGCTCTTGAATAGGAAAAATGGAAGGTTCATCTTGGACTGTCCCACCATATGTTGCAAAAACCTGAAGTGATAATTAAACACATAAGCATACCTGCCCTCGCAAGTAATATAACTCTGCAAAATTCTGATTGGTTCAATCCATTCCTTTCTGAAATTTTGAATAAGAATGCCTTTATTCCAGTCAAGAGTGACATTTGGTAATAAGTATCTCTGAGGATCAAAAGTAAAGGGCAATTTCTTAAACCATAATTCACCTTCATTCTTAACCCCTGTGGCTTCTGCAATCAGTTCTACTGTTAGCCTGAACTTAAGAGTATCAAAGGTCACCATGTCATCTTTCAAACACTGTGCAAACTTACAAGAAACTTCAGCATTATACCCATTTATCCTTTTAAAGAATTCAAGCCAACCAGCCTGTTGGAATAATTCAACACATCCAGGAAGTTTGTTGATCCAACCTACATCAGTAGGTTCAGCTCTATTAATTTTATCACTCTTGCCCATTTTCCTTCAGAGGATGAAACTGTATAGGTTTTAGGATTCAATTAATGACCAGTCAGGTGACAGTCTCCTTCTCAAATCCTTCAGGTTTCAAAAACAGCTCTCCTTGCTCTTCTCTGACTGCTGCTTTTGTTCTTTTGATACAGGCTAGATTCTTCACTACCACTGATAATTGTCATTCCATTTAATCATTCCAATGATTTTCCACCTCCAGCATATAGAATGAACCTGTGTATTAGTACTCATAACCTACCAGAATCATGTATAAACCATCTCTGCATCAAAAGAGTATTACATGAAGAATCACAACTGTCAACCTTTAGACTAAACGCAGCCTGTTTATAGGTTAGATGAGAAGGTATATAAAGGGTAAACCATCTTAAACTTAATCCATTGTCATCTCTCAGAAATCTTAGTGTCAAAATGATAATAATTTTTCATCAACTCTCAATCCTTTAACTCCTCGCAGCTTCTTTTGGCTTTCAAAAACAGTGAACTTCAAAACCTAGAAAAATTAGGTCTTTAGGCTATATAGGTTTTCCTATTGTCTGAAATGTCCCTTTCCTTCATCTCATGTTGCACCAGCAGCAGTATTAAATTTGAATCATCATAACATACATTGTATTTCAACCCTACCTCTTGTAAACTTCAACAAATGCATAGTCCAATATAAAGCTAAATTCCAGTCCTCCACTTAACAGAACATCTCAACATGTCTCGGGCAGCTATTTATTTGGATGAAATTTCATTTAACAGCACAATTTAAACTTTCCCTTGATCAATTTTGCTAAAACGAACCCCAGCGAAAAAGCCCCAAATTTTCAGCTATATTGGCTTATCGTGGAATACCTTTTAATTGATCGACTGCAGTGGTTTAAAATCATGACATGAGTGGTTAAGTTGTTCACCTCAAATGTACAAGTGTCCTTCAGGATGCAATTTGACTGCAGACAGCACAATCATGAAGCCCTAATTTCCCGTGACTCCATAAAACCTCACTCTGTTTCCCAGCGGGCATATCCGGTTTTGTAGTGATTATGGTTACTCCACTAAGTCCGTCGTCTTTGAATGTGCATGCAAATGACAACTCACCTCACATTAAACATCAAACCACGCTGCTACCTGTCAAAATCAACTGCCTTTGGGCTCACGATGACCATGATTCCCTCACGACGTAGAACCACCTGTTTTTATGATAATTCCTGAATCAACACGTAGTAAACACTTCCCAATACGTGATTAGTCACTCATCATTCAATAAAATGCCAAATTTTTGCTAGAAAATCGAAAGAAATGAGGGTCGCGATATTCTTGTAGCGCCCTTTCGTTAATTTTTTGCTCCAGCGCTACAAGAATAGTTTGAACACTATTTTATCGTTGTTTTTTAGCTTTTTGTCATTTTGCATGCAGTTTAAAAGCTGTTTGAACTATGACTATGCAGGACCATGCTCAAAATATGATTTTATGAACCCATCATTTAATATAATGACCTTTTTAAACCCCTTCAAAATGTAAACCTAAAGTTTAAAACTTGAGAATTTCAAAAGCAAGTTCAAAATTTCATATAAAAACCAAAAATTTCCTAAAAGAGGCAGAAATCAAATAAAAGCAAATGAATAACTTGAAATAAAAATGCAAATCAAACAAAATTTGAAGAAACAAATCACTTACTTAACAGTCCTCAATGCCACAATTCAAGTAGTAGGTCGGTTTAGAAGCATAACTAGAATGTAATGGATGTATGGAGATAGTTAACAATTAAACCAACACTAGCAAGACAAATTATGGTGGGAATGATCACCTCTATTCTCCCTAAGGAGGGTAAAACCAATGAGTATGGGTCAAGAAATTCTAGGTCTAAGTATGGACATACATACATAATATCAATACAACCAGGTTCACATATTTATATGACCACCAGATCATGACACCAGATGTTAAGCCATGTCAAAAGAATGAGTCTAAAAGCAATAATAACAATAACACAAGATAATGTTTGTTGAGTCATATACATGTAACTAACCAATCGGAACCAACATTTGTCCACTGAGATATTATTGTTGTTAGGTTTTTATCATTTAAGCAATATGATCTTAGGATCTTATATGAGAGAATAACATGCACAGCAATAAATACAATAGACAAGAGACACAAAGAATTTTCCTCGGGGAAACCATAAAAGAGAAAACCCCGCAACTTCCTCGGAGATAAAATGAGCACCAATTGCAATAGTAAAACCCAAAAACATAAAGATGATCTCCAACAACTTGTTCTCTCTCTCTTTCTCTCTTGAGAGAGCTTCTCCTCTCTCACTCATGCACCCGAATGAGTGAGTGTGTGTGTGTGTGTTAAATAGAGAGTCTCACTCTCTATTTATATTCTTTTGTTCACTTAATTCTCACTCCAACATGTTGGCCTCACTTTAACAATTACTTACCAGGGCTGACATCTCTAGGAGAGTCTAATAACCCTAGTTCCCCACAACTGTGGTGACTTTTCCCCTCCGATCAATGAGGAGGGTTAAACTTAACACAATGGTGGGGATTATTGCCCCGACTTACAATAACTCACCTAGGGCTGACTTCTCTAGGAGATTCTAATAACCCTAGGGCCCCACAATTGCGGGGACTTTAGATCTTAATCAATAAGGAGGGTTACCCTGTATGACTTTACATGACTTGTTTGCATTACAAATCATTCTTGGAATAAACATTGGGGTACAATACATAAAATATACAAGTGAATACATTCCAAAGTTACAAATACATCAACACTCCCTCTTAACTATGAAGGTATTCTCTATTTATCAACACAAGTCTTCTTCTATGTATCATCTGGATCATCATCCAGTCATCTTCATCTTCAAGTCATATTCATCACTAGATATGGATCATCACTGGATCTAGATCATCAATGGATATGCATCATCATCGGATCATCATCATTGGATCATCATCGAAACTATATCATCATTGGATCATCATCATCACTGCTTCTATTATCTCAATTAAATGGTGCTATCTCTTCATTCTTCTCATCACAGGAAGTTCTACAGAGATAGCCCTTTTTCATGTTGGTTGTAAGCCTAGCCTCCATGTAGGTCTTCTTCAGCACTTATATCTGACCCTGGGTTAGAATGGCCCACCCAGGACTTACATCTGACCATGAAAGGAACACATCCAACACCATGTTAGAAAGGCACACCCAGCACTCACATTTGACTATGAGAGGAACCAATCCAGTCATATATGTCAGAAAGGCCCAACACTCACATCCACTGGCATGATAGGACACACCATCTATCATCCATGGAAAGGCTCAGCACTTACATCTACTAGCATAGCAGGACACACCATCTACTATTCATAGAAATTCATAGCACTTACATCTACTAGCATAGCAGTACACACCATCTACTATCCATAGAAATGATATGCACTTACATCCGTCGGCATGAGAGGACACACCATCTATCATCCGAGGAAAGGCTTTGCACTTACCACAGTCACATTAGAATGGCTCTACAATTACATCTGATCATGTGGGAACCAATCCCACAGTCACATCAGAATGGCTCTCATCCCTAGGCTGAGTATTCCTGGTAACTGACCAGGTTCCTCCATTCTATTGAAGAATGGTATTCAATGCTTATATCTAATCATGTGGGAACACCTCCCTCAATCACATCAGAATGGCCCTCGGCTCTAGGCTAAGTATTCCTGGTAGCTAACCAGGTGCCTCCATTATACTGGAGAATGGAATTAAGTGCTTATATCTGATCATGTGGGAACACATCCCTCAATCACATCAAAATGGCCCTCAGCTCTAGGCTAAGTATTCCTGGTAACTAACCAGGTGCCTCCATTCAAAGAATGGCATTAAGCGCTTATATCTAATCATGTGAGAACACATCTGATAGTCACCTCATAATGGCTCATCACTCACATATGACCATGGAAGGAACCAATCCTCTCACCATGATAGAATGGCTCAACCCTTACATCTGACCATGGAAGGACCAATCCTCTCACAATATCAGAATGGCTCTCGGACTCATCACTTCCCCTTAGAGGGAACCTCGACTTGGAGAGCACCAAGCTTCTCCCTGAAGCACTCAAACTCCACTCTAGCTAATGGCTTAGTCAACACATTAGCTATATGTTCATCCATCACAACATACTGGAGCTTCACTACTCCTCTCTGCACCATATCCCTGATATAGTGATATTTTATCTCAATATGCTTCGACTTGTCATGGAACATCGGGTTCTAAAAAAACTTCACACAACTCTAGTTGTCACAATATATACAGGTAGCATCCAACTGGAGATCAAATAAATCAAATAGTATCTTCCTTAGCCATACTACCTCACAAATAGTTGAACAAGCTATGACATATTCTACTTCAGCTGTACTCAGTGCCACACAAGACTGTTTCCTGCTAAACCAAGAGATCACACCTGATCCCATACTAAAGTAACACCCTGAAGTGCTCTTCCTATCAATGGCACTGCCTACCCAGTCTGAATCAACATAATCTTCTAGGTTAATCTTTTGATTCACCTCATACTTGAGCCCATAGTCAACTGTACCTTTTAGGTACCTTAGAATATTCTTTGCCACAATCAAGTGAACATATCTTGGATTTGTCAAGAACTGGCTCAAGGTGTTCACAACAAAGCAAATATCTAGTCTCCTTTTTATCAGGTACATCAAGGACCCAATCATTTGACGATACATCGTAGCATCAACCACTTTTGATGAAGCATCACTCAATAGCTTCAAGTTCGATGCCATAGGTGTGGTTATAGCCTTACAGTCCATCATCCTGAACCTGTTCAATATCTCTACTGCATACTTCCCTTGTCCGAGGAAGATTCCATCCGCATTTTGCCACACCTCCATGCCTAGAAAATAGTGCATTATACCCAATTCTTTCATCTTGAACTCAGCAGCAGGTCTCCTTCTTTCAATTTTAATGAGTTTCTCTTTTTTGTCAGGAACAATTCATCGACATATAACAGAAGCATCATTGGTATTCCGCCTTCAACCTTGAAGCAAAGGTTGGAATATACTTTACTCTCAGTAAATCCTAGAGTCATCAGTAACCTATCCATCCTATTGCACCATGTTGAATCTCGGGATATTCTACAATCACTCCCTCTGAAGTGGAGCATCATTCTCCCTCTTCCTTTCGTAATTTATGCATTGAAACATTGTATATCGGAGTGACAAGTAGCTTCCTCTGCTACTAATATTTTGTGTATACATCTAGGATCACTGGATACCAAGATCATTTATCTTGACAATGTTCTTCTCACACCCATCTGTGAGCTTGTCATCCTCTATAGGCTTTCATCTTCAACCTTGTAGCAAAGGTTAAGATGTTCATCACTCTAGGTGATCTTCAAACTCCTTATGTATGTGTTAGCCCATGTGTGTCTTCTAAGCTCGTACAAGGCCTTCTTTCATTTGCACAGGTGATTATGCCTGTCATGTGAATTCACTTCCAATGGCTGCAATTGTCTCTTCATATTATATGTCTTCTTTCTGTGAGAATCCTCATGCTGCAAATCTTGCATTGTATCCCATGATGTTTCCATCTACGTTCCCTTCAAGTCTCGATACTACATCCTAGACATCATTCTTCTTGAAATGGTCTTCCCTTTATTCTTGGCTAGTTTTCATAGCTGGAAGGTTCTGCATCAATGATGTCCTTGCATTTGTCTTCATTCTTAGATTATTTCTCGAACTGTCATCACTTGTTCTTCAGAACAAGTCTCATCCTTCTTTTCTTGTAGGTGATTGTACACGATTTTTCCTACAAGTGAAATGAATTTGTGAGTTTAGAAACATTTCATAAGGCATATTCATAATGGAAAATTCTTACGCATAAATATATGATCATGAAACTATTTTAGCCAATACAACATTCACCCATATCTCACGGAAACATTTCTAGATGCCTTCCATCTCTACCAGGACAACATTGAGATTGTGCACTAATCCAATATGTTAGCAAAGAGGTTTCATTCTAGATAAGTAGCAATGGAGAGTTGTATAGAACCATGAGCTACGTACATGTTATCAACCCAAATGGCACTTCTCCGTTTGAGTGCCGACACTTCATATGTCGGCGCACAAAAGGACATTTATGGATTGAAGGTTTCCTAAAACACTATAGATGGGAATGACATGAGATGCATTCACTATCCACCTTGCTATCCATTTTTACCTTTTTACATGTTGATTGTTGTACGCGACTCTTTCCATAGCAACTCATGTACATAAGCGACTATCTCCACAGCATATCATGTACTGTATGTGGGCATTGTCATTGCAACCCATGTACAGATCTGTATGTGGGTTTCCCTTATAGCAACTCATGTGTCATACGTAGGTTGCCGGTATCAATACTTGTGTACACCTCCATTCGACATTAAAAATAATAAACACGATTAATGGAGATTTGTTAAGCCTTAAACATTAACTATCTTAACTGTCTCAACCTTCGAAACTGCTATATTTTTCTAAGTATAAATAGAGGCCTTGGGGAGGGCATTAATCAATCATACTTGGAGAGAAAAGTTATGCTGGTGGTATATCTTCAAAAGTCTTTGGAGCAGCAGAACTCAAAATCTTTTGGTTAGAGGAGTCCTTGTTTCAAGCGTTGGGTTGTACATTTATCTCATTCACTATTGTTAATAAAGAGAATCCTTATTCCAAATGCATCTTGAATATCTTTCATGTATCATGGTTTGATGAATATTTATGATTAAATCACTTTTTATATTGTTTATCTAACTTGTTGTATATACATGTATAAGATTGTATTTGGAGGATTTGCTCTTTGCATGTGAAGGAGGTGCATCCTTGGAAGCTTTGGAGAGGAGCAGAGCGGGAGAAGACAAAGCTTGGATCACATGGAAATTAGTAGTATACTTTCATTAATGAAAAACATTCAACCATGCATAATACATCAACTGAATATAAACAAATGCATAATAAAACAATATCATGAAATGACAATTGAATACATATCTTTATTTGTTTCATGGGTAGACTCCTTCTTTAGCCTTCAACTTCATCATCTTCTTCATTCATAACATCATCATTTCTTATCCAAATGCTAAGGTGGATAACAGGTTCTTCATATTCCTCATCACTTGAGGGATCTTCTTTGAATAGTGAGCTCTTGATCTTCAGTTGCTCCCATCTTCTCTTTCTCTTATTATGAGTTGAGCTTTTTCTTGTGTGCACTCTTCCCAGATTCTGCTAAAAGTAATCACTTACTTTTGGCACACATTGCTCGAATGAATGAATCCCATGATCCTAGGAGGCTATTCAAGGTGGCTATCACCACTTCTTCTTCTACTGCTACAAGTTGTTCTTTGATTTGAGAGACCCTTGTAAAGTATGACCGTATGGTCTCTGCATTCTAGATCTTCACATTCTTCAACTATTTTCTCAAAGTCATATTCCAATTTATGTTCTTCCATTCAAATAGCTTGGTCAAGGAATCAAACATCTCTTTCGATGTCTTTAGGGAAGACGCTTGTGGTATAAGGTGATCTCTGATTGAATCAACAATGATCTTCTTGGCCTTGACCAAGTTCTTCTTGTGTAAGGCTTTTAGCCTCATCTCCCTCTGGAACTGGAACCTCTCTACTTATGTAGGTGTCCAATTCATTTTCTTCAAAGAGATCATATACTTCCATACTAGGAAGTTTTAAACTTCGCCAAGATTATGATCAAGCTGGTGTGACAAATCACTTTGAAATGAGAACCTCAAATGAAAATAGTAAAAGATTAGATCATACCGATTTGAGGTGTCTGACATGGTTCCAGAGCTGATTGATCTAGGGTTTGTCAGAGAAACCCTAATTTTCAAAACTTAGAATCTTTCAAATCTTATTGGATATAAGTATAGACCTCTTCAAGGTGATATTTCCAATGTACTCATTTTCTAAAAATAGTGGAGGGAATCTCCTGGAACAGGAAGCCCTAGTTTACCTATTTCTTCTGTAGAAATTCCTGATACTGTTTCTATGGTATCTCTGAAATTACTTCTCCTTTGTGTCTAAAATTTTGTACTGAGCTATCCCCATATGTATTTATTCCAACACCATAGGTTTTATCAGAATTGGTTTCATAAATTGGTACTTATGAGAGGTTTCCCAAGATGACCTATTTCAGGAATGTTCAGAATAGAAAAGTTGTACGAACTTCCACGTGTCATTGTTTCATCTTCGGGCTCTAAAACTTATACCATAGAAATTATAGTCTGTTTCCTATTAGGAACATCTTGATAAATTTCATTTGGACCTTTGTAGCCCGAGATATATCAATTCTCCTCAGGTGCCCTGTTTAGGGATGAATCGTGGAAGAGGTTGGAACCCTAACTTGGAGGAATCATATATCCTAGAATATAGAAAATATGAGGCTGAAACTTGGATATAGTGTACATTAGGAATTTATATTCTACCTGTGAAATTTTCATCCCCTGATACTTCTGCAATCCCGAGATATATCGAATGTACCAAAACTTATTAGTTTTAGTATTTAGGGTTTTTTTGGCCCGAGGTCAAACTAGGGTTTGAATTTCCCAGAGTTTCACCCAACCAAAAATATCGACCCAGGTATCTAAACTTCAATTTTGATGAGGAGAGAAATCCTATTGTGGGATCACTCAAAAAATCATCTTCTGAAAAAATCCCTAATTTCCTGCACCAAAAACTGAGGCTGCTTGGAATCGAATTCTGCTTCGACAGAAATATGTGCCCTTCAATGGAGGGTCATCCCAGCATAATTTTGCCGATGTATTGTGGAGAGAGACCCAAAACGTAGGAAGCCCTAGCTTCTGTAACTGCACAATGTCTTCTTTTAAGGTTAGCTCTAATACCATGTTAGGTTTTTATCATTTAAGCAATATGATCTTAGGATCTTATCTAAGAGAATAACATGCACAGCAATAAACACAAGAGACAAGAGACATAAAGAATTTTCCTCGAGGAAAACATAAAGGAGAAAACCCCACAACTTCCTCGGAGATAGAATGAGCACCAATGGTAGAAGTAAAACCAAAAAACATAAAGATGATCTCCAACAACTCTCTCTCTCTCTCTCTCTCTCTCTCTCTCTCTCTCTCTCTCTCTTGAGAGAGCTTCTCCTCTCTCACTCATGTGCCCCAATGAGTGAGTAAGTGTGTGTGTGTGTGTTAAATAGAGAGTCTCACTCTCTATTTATATTATTTAGTTCTCTTAATTTCCACTCCAACATGTCGACCTCACTTTAAAAATTACTCATGAGGTCCAACATCTATAGGACAGTCTAATAACCACAGTTCCCCACAACTATGGGGACTTTTCCCCTCCAATCAGCAAGGAGGGTTAACCTTAGCACAATCGTGGGGACTATTTCCTCGACTTACAATAACTCACCTAGGGCTGACTTATCTAGGAGATTCTAATAACCCTAGGGCCCCACAACTGTGGAGACTTTAACCCTTGCTCAATAAGGAGGGTTACCCTCTATGACTTTACATGACTTGTTTACATTACATATACTTCTCGGAATAAACATCGGGGTACAATACATAAAATATACAAGTGAATACATTCCGAAGCTACAAATACATCAACAGTTGCTGCAACTATGGGAAATACTAAGTGCTCTGTAAATGGCTACATCAGTTCTCAAGTCTGAGTGTCCTGAGACTCAATCATGGCATGGGAAAGTACTATAGTCCATCATCAAATAGTAATCCATTATACATGTTCATCTCAGCATCTCATATGTAAGGGAACTGGCCGAAACAGTGGTCTGGAATCTCAAAAATATAACATGGTAGCCTGGATACTATATATGTGATAAGAGGATGGAAAACCTGCTCTCGTGCTAGAGTGGATGGCATAGTGGAGGATGTATCCACATAGACATTGGCTAAAAAACTAGGGTGAACAGTAAGAGAGGGCATGGACTGGAGTGGGAGAAGTGGTGATGTACAACGATAAACCCCAAGTGGCTATAGAATGGAATGGGCCACCCTGGAAGGGGAAACTAGGGTGGTTGGGAAATATGGAGGAGGGGGATGAGGTCTAGGATGGGGTGGAGGGATGGGTGAATGTGGATGGATGGTGTATCGTGGTTGGATGGAGGAGGGTGGAAACATGGGAAATTATGAGGGAGGGGGTGGATGGGTGGGCCATGGGGGGGTGTGAGGGAAGGCTCTGACGAAGAAGGAAGAGTTGGATGGAAGTGTGGTGGTTGATGGGAGGCAAGGGAAGGATGGAATGGAGTGGGGATGGATGTAGGGAAAGGGACATGTAATCCATGGGATACACCTAGCATATATGGTGGGAAAAAGGCAGTCAGTGAAGAGATAATGACACTGACCTGCCTATGTACTCGGACCTACATACATATTAATGGCCTCGTATATTAGTACATAAAAAATATAACTATACAAATCCAATCCATCAAAACTGAACTTAAATTTATACTTTATTACATGATACCTGAACACGAGGGGATCTAATGATCCCCTGTGGGGATGGCTAGTCACTCACTCCTATGGACACCTATGAAAACACAAAAATATGTAGATTCAATTAATAAATATTAACTATATTGGATGACAAGATTAAATACTAACATTACATTTAATTCTGAATGAAAAATGCCTGTGTGTATGGTGTCGCGATGTCCTCTGCAGTTGCCATGGATCCATATAGGTTGAAGGAACCAACATCCTCCTACCTGAGTGTTGGAGACTCAGAACTGAATAGTTGTACATTAAAACAAGTCAAGTCATCAACATCTGATTCTAAGTTAAATTTATTATAAATTATGAGATTGCATAATGTATAATTAATAATTGAACAAATAAAACAATATATAACCTATTGTATGTAGCTCTCTCTGGCATGCTCCTGTATGGGAACATGGCATGGATTCCCACAGTGAGAACAATGACGTGGCGCTGGTCTCGTCGAGCTAGATGAATAATCCTGGCTACCACATGTAGCTGCTCTCCCTCTCCAGCCACGAGTAGACCATGCAAAAGTGTGTCTCTCGGGGTCACGGGGGGTCCACTGATTGAAATTGTTACATAAAACGACCATTCATAGGATATTAAATAATATCCCTAATTTCATTAAATATTGCAAAATGCCTACTAAAATTGTATTATTAAACCCCCCCTCCCAATATACCTTTCCAATTAAGATAACCTCTAGTTTCACCAGATATTGTAGGTATCCATTTTTATCAACCCATTTTTAATAACCCCTTTATATCATATTATTAAGTTGTAGCAAACAGGATCTCTAACGCATATTAGTATAAGATAACATGATGTTAAATGAAATAGTAGTATAATGTTAATAATGATCCCACCAGGATTGCAGGGGTGACTGATCAATTTGTAGCGTTGGAAAGTGGAAGACCCAACAAAATAGTAATGGGGAAGGACAAATGCAAAATTGAAACCCTTTCATGGATGGAATTCCCTACCTTCCTATCAAAACAAACATCATTTGTGCTTGAAGCCAAATAAACATAAACAAATTCTTCTTACTTTCCAATAACACCATATGATCATGTGCATAACTCAAATCTGGATCATTCACAAGATGCAATGAATTGCCTCCACTTCCTCAACATGTATTCATACAATAAAGGGAATTAACAACATTTACTTACCTTTTCTTTGTCTATATCTAGATTTTTTTATCTTTACAGTAGAGAGAAAAATCCCCACTATTAAGTTTCAAGCATGTAGTAGTTATAACGATAAACAGATGGTGAAACTTGCATGATACCATTTCATGGTAACAATAACGCATAGGGTATGTAAATAAGGATTTTGATTTTCACATATAATTATGTTAGTTCCAATAGAATATTAAGATGAATTCCTTACATATAAGAATTAAAACTATAATTATGAATGTGCCAAATATAACTCGATGTAACAACTATTCCTAATTGGCAATGTGAAAATGTTAAAGAATAATACAAAAAGTGGAAAGAAATAATTAGTCAAGAAATATTGATCTAAAATTTATTGGTTCTAGTGAGCCAAGAAAGATTGATCTCACTTGTATTTGTTCCCATGGATAAAGGTTTGATTGAATCTCAATACCCACCTAATTTCTAATCTAAAAAATAAATAGTTAGATCTTTTACTAGAAGGCCTACAAAAAACACAGTACAAGTGTTCAACTCCATAACTCCCGACTAGATACACCTCTTAACTTTGGAGTTGATGTCAAGAACCAAATGCATATTCAATAATACTATATAGTGTCATAGTATGAAATGTGACTTCTATCTGCAAAATAAACACACTTTGGAAATTGACCTCGTATAGAACAACACAAGGTATAATGTTACAATACCACCACAATTTTAACACTAGCAAATTCAACCTCGACTATGGAGAAAGTGTAATACTACATACATATTAATAACAAGTGGAAACACTAACCTTTTGGAGATCACATCAATAACATTCTGCATAAAAGAATAAAATCGTATCATCCCAGTTATCTCAATGCCACAAAATTCTAATATTGTAGTGTTTGTTATTCCAAAAAGCATACCTCGTATATAAATAATTTTTCTATGCAACAAAAAGAGTAACCCCATAAAAATAAAATACAAAGCAGAGTTAATAATAATAGTTACAATATTATCAAAATTTCAAAAATCCAAATACAATTACAAAAGTTGCTCTAAGATATTTACAAAAAAATTCAAGTCTCTACTGGAAGAAGAAAGGATGAAAAACCTCACACATAAATCCATAAAGTTTAAATGGACTATAAACATTCACATATGTTTTTATAAAGCAAAAGGGAAGATATGATATGTCAAAACCATTTTTAATTTGAGAGTACTAGTTTATCTTATAGCTATGATGTTATATATGACATAAATTGTAGTCAAAAGAGTCACCTTCTCCATTTCCACTACTAAAAGTTTAAAGGGACCATTGAATCCACCCTTACTAATGGATTTATATCGAACACATGTTGTTGAAGAATAAGCCTTAAACATAAGTTCTATTCTTCTACTATTCCCATCAAATGAATGACCAATAATAGGTCCCAAACAATTTTCCACATATTTCCTCCACATAACTTCTATTTTTTCCCATTGCTTTACAACAAGATTTGCATCGAAGCTATTACATGTTGGATGGACAACCACAACCAAACAAGGAATCATTTCATGTAAATGATTCGAAATGATGACATGTGCATAATGACCAATTACATTATTCTTAAAATGTTTGTAATAACGTCATCGTCTGTAGCTCCCTCACCCACAATCACTAAGAAATGTGATTTCCATTGATGTTTTTCTTTATTTCCATAAAACCCACCATTGTATCACTTTTTGATACCCACCTAACATGTTTTTTCACAAGTCTCTCATATTCAACAAGGAATACAAGAATCAAACCCTCTATACCATGTTTGGATTGACAAGAAAAATTAACCTTTCTAACTGCCTCAAAAATGTACTCATGCTTCCTCAAGATATATGACAATCATTTTCTCACTTGTCTTAAATTTGTAGATATTGAAATACCATATAAATTCAAGCTAATGATGCTATGTAATCTATGACCACCCCATAACTTCATCATATCATAAATGGATTCATGGATGCACCATACCTTCTCCCTTCTTTCAGTTGTGTCAGGTTGTGAAATATATCTTGGAAAATTTCTCAAATTACATATTTACCTTATAATTTTCCTTGTTTATGTGCCTCACACACATCCTTGCAAAACCTTAATACATATTCCTTTTTTTAGATTCAAAAAACTTGTCATTTAGGAACTTTATTCTAATAGATATTATAACAACATTTTCTCTCTCCCACCAAGATCTCTTATTGTTGATCTATTGCTAATATTTGTAACCATTGCAACATTTATCAGCTCATTTTGAGTCAAAAAGTATAATCGTCTCCCTTTCCCTATACCCCATCCATATCTTTTAACATGGCTCCCTGATTCACGATATAAATACATCCTAAAGTCATCATAGTTTAGAATAAACTTACAAAATTTGCATACCAATGATTCAAAATGGATCCCTATTGCACAATCCCTTTGGAAATGAATGTGCCTATATGTATCATCAATACAACGTTTAGTACCATGATTTATCACCCCTTTAATTATCCATTAGGATCTTTGTGTTCAATCTCTCCCCATTTCTATCAATATATGGATACAATACCCCAACAATGTAGTATCAGGGGAGGTAAATGATATACAATAAGACAATAAAACCAAACAAATTTGAAGATAAAAACTAAAATTATGTTCAATGTAATATTCAAATCAAATTTAAGCTTGTGAAATTAACATACCTAAAGTAGAAGGATTTGCACTTGTAGAACCCCCTTGTGATAGTGATGTTGATGATGGGACCAAGAACCTAATCAAACTTTGATGGGACTTATCAATGGTAGGCTTCTTGGGTCTCCCAATAGTTCCATTCCTCAACCCAAATGTATTATGTGAATCCTCATCTGTAGTAGAAATGTGCTTCTTTGATTTCATGTGTTGATTTAGAGAACTAACAATATTACCACTTGTTGGTACAAAATAAGATCTTTTCTTGCAACATGTACATTCCACTTTTACTTTTCTCTTGTCCGCATATCATGTAAGCATTGCATCCACCACTTTGAACAAATTTGGATTTTGTGTCTTGTTGAAATCATCTAGTAGTTTGATGGCTTGCTCAATCTCAAATCGATCTCCAACAAATGTTGTCTTCCTTTTTATGTTACATGAAGGAGTTTCACTACTTCCCACCCTTGAAATGTTACAATTATGGGCCCTTGTTTTCATGTGATTTCTTTTGAAGTTGTGAAGTGTCTATGCTACTAAAGATATTTTTATTGTTCCATAATCAATACAACAACTTTCACAATGGATCTTCATTTTAGGTATTCCCTTTTTTTAATAAAATTTAAGAGTAAGCTTTTCCTTAACAAACTCTTCCATTAAACTGTTCACTTTTTGTTTCCAAGATATCAATACAATAGAATCAAAACCTATGTTTTGTTATATCAAATCACACTCAACTTTAAGTCTTGTTTGTTTATGCATAGGTTCCTACATGTTCTCTTCGATGCTTTCAACATTTGGTGTTCTTTCCATCACATTTTATTGCTACACTTGAATATCCAATGTGTCTAGTTTCCTCTTGATGAATATAGGTGTTTTGGTAGCTTTCCATCTTTTCTCTTGTGTTGCTTTTAAACAGTATATCCTTGATTGTTGGTAAACTCAAAAGAATATCCACTAATACCATCAAGCATGATTTCTTGATGAATTTATACAAATGTAGCATATGATTGAAACCTAACTATGCTAAGGGTAGAACATTCCTCACCATATAATGCATTGACCTACACCCTTTTAGAATGCATTTTTCTTAGAAATCAAATGCATAGTCGTTCATAGAACATATGAAACTTAATGCTAGAAGAATGTCGATCTCATGGCAATAGGTCTCCTATGATAAGTGTGTAGGAACCTACTGCATATACCATTTTTCTTTTTGCTTAGCTAAGCAAGGCTCATTTCCCTTTCTAAATACTGATAATTAATTTCAAATAAAATTAAAATAAGTATAATAGATTTTAAACAGTGAAGATGCTTAATTCATAGAAGCGCAAGGAAATATAAACCTCTTTCATCAAGCACTTCATCATTGGAAATCAAATGAAACCAATCAAACTGGAACAAAGGTTCAGTCATGCATCAAATGAAAACTACCAGCATAGATTCATCTTAACTATGACTGAAATCCCTTCAGTTGCAATCCTTTCCTCAAATTTTGTATTCTTAAACAATTTACACCTCAATGGATTTGATCCCTTTCAACACTTGATAGAACTAGTATTAAGATGGATCTATGTTATAGAGCTAGAGTTAAGATGGAATCTATGTTGATTTATTTTTTATGGATCTAGGCTGATTTATTTTATTATAGTGATTCCCTTCGTTTATTTCTTTAATTTTTATTATATATTTTTAAAAAATTTAATTGTCAATTTACATAATATATTTTAACTTTTTGCTAAAAACTTTAAACATATCACCCACCTTGGCCATTGAAACATTCTTTAAGCCAACATAGGAAGAGATTGTTACAATTCCATAATTAATATGGTTATAAAGTTAATATAAACCTATTTCATAATTATAATTATGTTTTTCCAATTTTATAAATATATTTCTTTAATTTTAATTGTAAATTTATATTTTATATATTATATATTAATTAAAAAAAACAGGTTGACACACATTACCCACTCTGAGCTTGAGAAATATTTTTTAAGTTAACCTATAAGAATAAAGGTTAAGATATATATAAAAGTTAATATTTTTAATATTTTAATTACAAACCTACATTATGTATTTAAAAGTTAACATATATATAAAAGTTAATGTTTTTAAAATTTTAATTACAAACCTACATTATGTATTTTAAATATAAGTTGTAAACTTGCATTGTTTATTTAAAAAAAACATTTATTTTTAATTATCATGTTCCCATATAACTGCACATCCCACTTCTAGAATGGTGAACATAAAGTGGATGTAAGAAATTAAATACTTATGGAGATTAGGAACACATACCAATGGTTTTCCGAATATAACTTCTGATTTTGCATTCATATCACTTTTTGACAGATAAAAACTTTGATTAAATCATATGTGATTTTGCATTCATATCACTTTTGACAGATAAAAACTTTTGACACGGAATGTGTGAAAGAGACCATTTTCTACATTTTGGATGAAACACATCATATGACAGAAATATCACGGTTGTGGAATAAATTGACTCTGAAGTAATATATTATTTTCTTGTGATGTGTTCACATAGTAAAATACTTTATTTATTATTCCACAGCTGTAGGTTTTGAAAAGGAGGAAATGTGCAGTGGCAATTTTTTTTTTCTCAACAGTTTCAAAACCTAAAGCAGGTTATTATTAGATTTTTGTTATAGTGAGCATCTAACTTGTACTTCTAAAGGTTGGCTTAAAACTTGGATGATGTATATGGTCCAACCCATTGCATTGCATGTCAAAACAATCCAAATGTGCCTAAAGTATTCATTTCGAAAAGGTTATACCTCATCTCAGTATTAGCCCTATTGTCATTTACTGATAATTCAACACATCATCATTGGAATGCATAGTTTGGGTCTATGCCCGTGATAATAATATTGATCCCATCCTTCACATTAACTATTCTACCTTATATCGACCCTCTCTATACTTTATAATCTCCTTAAACTGTAATTAATGTGGAGGTTATAGTTGCCAAATGTCATATGTATTAAATGTGCGAGTTCGAATGTTTTGTGAAGTAGGTATAGGGTAGTATACTTGACTTGGATTATTGATTTTCCGAACTTCATAAGATGGTCCATAACTCAAGTGTTTATGGGGATCTCCCATGTAAGGGATTTCCCCATAACTCAAATGTAAGGGAGGCCTTCTCTTATGTTTTATTTCAAATTTATGTTTTAAAATAAAATAATACATTTTTTGGAAACCTAACCAATGATTGGTTATGTGAGGAATCCATCATATTCAAATTGATGTGGAAAAGGATAGAAAATCCTGGCATTTCTCCCATCCTGTTAAACCAACTCGATTTCAATTAGGGGGTTACATGTATTATGCTTGGTTCCCTCTAAAGAAATATTTAATTTAATTATAATTCCTCTGCATTTTATAACAATGTTCTTCCTCTTGTGCATTGTGTAGGAAACAATCTTGGACTCGTCACATCTCTTTTTAAGGGCTCAAACTGGGTTGATGGCTACATCTCAAAACAAATCGCTACCTAGGTATATGGGATTCCATGCCTGATAGCCTCTGGCTCTAGTTTATTGTTCTTGGAATCCTTAATGGAAAGGATTTTCATCCATCTCAATGTTTGATGTTTTGTTTGGCCATTCATCCTGTATGCTATCCTAAGGTACTAAGGACCATAATGGCAAAGCTTTTCCACTTGTAGCTAAACTTTGTGTTAATAATATTATAGTAGCCTTTGAGGTTGGATTCTTAGTTCAGAATTTTGAGCCGATATCGATTTAACCAAGGTCGACTTATATGCTTGAGAACAAATCGTTTATTTATATTGATGTATATATTGAAATTCAAACTCTAAGAAAGAAAAGCATTGCACAGTGTCACAATTAAAATATCAAATCCCAAAGTTTGTTCATATCAATTATTTTATCATTCTCTTTTTAACATTTGATAGGGGACATTAAATATTCTATTTTTGCTTTTTATTAACATTTGGTATAGGCCATCAAATTTTCTAGAAATTCAAAATAGATTTAGAATTTAAATTGTGTGCAAGAATGAAAGAGAAAAAATGAAATCCTCTTTCCAAATATGCTTCATTAATGATTTAATTCAATATATAGAGAGAAAGTTGAGATGATTTTGCTACTAAATCACAACCATATGTACTAATTGTTGGCATGATTGATAATCCCTTTAGATCTATTGTAGATAGAGATGAAATTATATTTTTGGCTCTGGCTTGTACCAAAATTTGAGAAGATTATGCCACCAAATACGTAATAATATTTAGGGTTTCAAATTTGCATACATAAAGACAAAATATAGATGGATTATGTCATTTAAGGATATACATGGAAATAGATTACTTTGGTGATGTTTATTCCATTCAAGTGAAAGGTCATTCATACAAGAAGAACATTCAATCCAATGACAACTTTTATAGTCCTCTTAAAGTGTTTTTTGGGGGGAATTTAGGTGTGTTTCATTATTGCAGTGATCAAAATTTTAGGATAATACTTGACTCTATGCACAAGGATTTTGGGGGTCTCTCCATCAACCCATAAATGTGAAACTCTTAGAATTTCCTAAAGCTATGTCCTCTATTTGTTGCATTGTCTAAATATAGGATATACTGTGTTTTAGTTTGTTACCAAATTTTAAGCACAAAAATAATAAAATACTACTAACTTAAGTGAGGGTTTTTCTAGCCTAATATAAGTAATAACCCGTTGTTAGTTTTTAATACTAGGGAGTTACAACCCAAAGTCCGTAAATACTTCGGTTTTCTACTATGAATTCTTTCATATTTTGGATTATTCACATGTATCTTAGCATTTTTCCAGATCTTAGACACTGATTCATCTCCAATACATAATACTCAAGTTACATATTTTCTTTTAGCTACAAACATTGTATTGTTAATGATCCTTCAATTAATACTATGAGTATGAGGATCTTGTTTGTTTAACAATACTTTTTATTTCTTTTATATAAATTGGTGGCTAAAGAGACTCAAACGAAATTTAAATGGAGACATTAGAGTTAAGTGCACATGGAAACATCCCATTCAAACATTAAATATTTGAGTTGAGTATTCCCGTGAACCTAAATTTGGTCATCAAAGACATGTCAATCTATATACACTACTACGTATGGCTCAATTTTTCCATGAAAAAGTTAAAATCGCATTTTTCGTCGCAAAATAGTTTAAAAAAATTTAAACAATTGAACATGAACCCGAGGATCGTCACTCTCGCAACGTTATGCACCTTTCATCGCTATAGCGACGCACTTTCATTGGAATAGCAACAACAAAATGAATTCGTTGAAATAGCGACGAAACACTCCATTCGTTGGAAGAGTGACGGAAGTTAAAGAACGTTGCTATAGCGAAGACAGTATCAATGTTAAGGGTTACATGTTAAATGGGTGAAGGACATATGTGTATTAGGTTTTAAGGATATGGCTCAACCTTAGTATATGTTATTAGGTCCTTAGGATATGTTATTGGGTGAAAAATGGTGCGTTGTCTCTAATGAGTTCATTAACCTAACATGGTCCTACATAGATCATTGATTTCCAATTTATTTCTACCAAGAGGTTGCTAACATAAATTTTCTATTATGAGTCATATTTATTTCTTTATTTATCCATATCAACATTATAACCCTTAATTCTCTCGATAATGGTGTTTTCCTCTAGATACATGGAGTACTAACCCTTTATATGCATTGAGATGACCCTTCATCTTTCATGGTGTTGTCATTTATCATCGAGATAATCCTTCATCTTCCATGGTGTTGTCATTCATCTTTTATAGTCTAAGACCATGAACTTTGATACGACTTGATGAGATCCTTAACATCAATATAATGTGATAATAATAGTAATAAGTAAGGAAAATATAAAGAAATCATTATTCCATATTATACTATGACACAATTTAGTAACGAATTTATTAAAAATTGTTTCAAATAATAAGAAAAATTAAATGAAAGTGTATACTTTTATTAATAATGGCATCAAGATTAATATATCTAAACTTAAATAACAAATTTGTTTGCTAAAATTATAGAAAATACACATTATAATCCATGAAGACTTAAAACCCGCACCATTTATTTAAGACGAGATATAAACTAATGCATACCAGATTTCAAAAGGCATGACTTTGAGTTGCCCTACCCATTTTCATATTGGGTGACCATCACTTTTAAGCAACCCTAAATAATAAATTTGAGCTAATTATTTTCGTATATTAAAAAAAACACATTATATATTTTCATAACCATTTTAAAATGAACTTTATAACGATAATATTCTTACCATGACCTTGTATATATGTTACAAGAGATATGCAAAACGATACAAAGAACTTATTCTAACTAAATGTTGCAAATGACACAAGTCTTTAAATTATGTTGTATGTTGTACTAATGTTTGTTGATCATCTTAGTTGATGTAATGTTAATGCCTTTATGGTGGTATTTTATCTCATTTAATGCACATTTATTAGGAATTTATGTAGTGGGATTATCTTTAAACTATTTGAATTTTTTGGGTGGAGTATTCACGTAGCTTTTTGTTATATAATTTTAGGTGGCTAAGTAACTTTTTAAGGGTTTTTATATTATCTCACAATTAAACCATAAATATTTTGTGTTTTGAGTTAAAAACTATGAAATTAATCTACAAAATACATCCATATAACTTATATAAGTTGTAAAATCAATACTGGTTGATAGCTCTTGAGCATGTGTCACTATGATTCATAAATGTTTTGTGTTTTGAGTTGAAAACTATGAAATTAATATACAAAATACATCCATATAACTTATATCTATTGTAAATTCAATATTGGTTTATAGCTCTTGAGCACTATGATTCATACATGCAAGATTTTTTCATGTCTTTGACCATTCTTCTTATTGTAGAATCATGAAAGAGTTTTTTCATGTCTTTGACCATTCTTCCTATTGTTTACATGTTTCCTTGATATTTTTGGGCGTGTTTGTCAATTTTGTGTAGCTTTTCAAATATCTTGTATCTATTTCATGTTATGATTATTCCTTCTCTCTTTATCATTCTAGACAGCCTTGATATGTCTTAGTTTGTTTGACAAGTATGATTAACATAAGTCTGAACATTTAAACTAAATCATCAAAATTTTAGAGTTTCTTTTTGTATAGTTTGTTGTATAGTTTCAAAAACAAAACAAAAAAATGTCAAGGAGAAAATCCTAATATATGACCAAGGCAGAGTTGAAAGAGAGTTTCATAAAGTTTACAAAAGACGTGAGGTAGATGATGCAACTACAAACCCAAGGAAAAAGGACCATGCACACTGAGTTGGATACAACAATCCACAACCTTAAAAGTTTTGAGGAAGAAAAAAATGTGAACTTTTGGGGAATAAGAGGTAACACCCCTCCAAACTTGTCAACTATATGGAAATTTTATAAACCCGCTTTACATGGAACTCTTATACAATACACATTTGGAGGTGAAGTGGAACTCTTATAAACTTTAGATGAATATCCTTCTCAACTATATGGAACTCATATAAACTTTAGATGATTATTAAACCACATGGAACTCTTATACAATACAAATTTGGAGGTGAAGTGAAGTGGAAATTTTCAACTATATGGAACTCTTATAAACTTTAGAGGAACATCCTTCATCATCACCATCATCCTCAACATCGCCATCATCCTTATCATCATCATCATTAGCATCATCATGATCATCACCATCGTCATCGTCATCATCATCATCGACATCATCATCACCATCATCGTCGTCGTCGTCGTTTCCATTGCCATGGTGATGATGATGATGATGATGATGATGATGATGAGGGTGATTTCAATGACGATGACGATGAGCATCATCAATATTATTGACATCATCATCGTCATCAACATCATCAGCATCATCATTATCATCATCATCACCATCGTGTCCATCATCATCACCATCACCATCATCCTCATCATCCTCATCATCATAATCATCCTCATCATCATCATCATCATCATCCTAATTATCATCATCATTAACATCATCATCATCATCATCATCCTAATTATCATCATCATTAACATCATCATCATCATCATCATCATCATCATCATCATCATCATCACGATGATGAGGATGATGTCGATGACGACGATGAAGATGAAGATGATTATGATGATGATGATGAAGATGATGATGATCATCATCATTTTCATCATCCTCATCAGCATCATTATAATCATCATCATCATCATCATCATCATGTCCATCATCATCACCATCACCATCATCACCACCATCTTGATCATCATCATCATCCTCATCTTCATCATCACTAGCATCATCATCATCATCACCATCATCATAATCATCATCACCATCATCATCATCATCATCACCATCATCATCATCATCACCATTAATATCATTGTCATCATTACCATTAGCACCATCGTCGTCATCATTACCATCATTGTCATTGTCATCACCATTGACCTGTGATCACCATCACCATCATCCTCATCGTCATCATAATAATTAGCATCATCATCATCATCACCATCATCATAATCATCATCATCATCATCATCATCGCCATCATCATCATCATCATCCTCATCATCCTCAATTCCTCATCATCATCATAATCATGAAGGTGAATTCATTGAAGTTCCTATATCTGTATGTGACCATCTCTTCATCCTCATGATCATCATCAACATCATCGTGTCCATCATCATCATCACCATCATCCTCCTCCTCATCATCATAATCCTCACCTTCATCATCATTAGCAGCATCATCATTAGCATCATCATCATCATCACCATCATCGTCATCATCATCATCACCATAATAATCATCGTCGTCATCATCACCATCATCATCATCATTGTCATCATCAACATCATCATCATAATTATCATCATCATCATCATCATCATCACCACCACCATCATTAGCATCATCATCATCATCACCACCATCATCATCGTCAACATCATCATCGGCATCATCATCATCATCATCATCTGGATCAACCTTAGAATATGTTATTAGGTCCTTAGAATATGTTATTAGGTGAAAAATGGTGGCATTGTCTCTAACAAGTTCATTAACCTAACATGGTCCTACATAGATCATTGGTTTCCAATGTATTTCTACCAAGAGGTTGTTAACATAAACTTGCTATCATGAGTCATATTTCTTTCTTTATTTATCCATATCAACATTATAACCCTTAATTATCTCAATAATGGTGTTCTCCTCTAGATACATGGAGTACTAACCCTTTTTATTCATTGAGATGACCCTTCATATTTCATGGTGTTGTCATTTATCAGTGGAATAATCCTTCATCTTCCATGGTGAGGAGAAGCCTTTGGCTTCATTTCCCATTTGCATCATGAGGAGGAGGGTTTGGGGGTTTTGGAAGAAAACGAAGTGCATGGATTGAATTGCCTTGCAAGGGTTTCAAACTTTCATCAGAAAGCGATATAGAGAAGTTTCATGGAGTGGCAGGGTTTGGAAAGTCCGCAATGCACATTCAGATGAAGAATAAATGAAGGGAGTGGAAGATTAGTTGCGTTATGCCTCATTAGGGTTTAGAAACCGCGGCGTTGTGGTGAAAAATAAATGGAGAACTACTGCAGATCTGGCATAGGATCTAATAATGTGTGAAAGGAATGCAGGTCAAATCCTTTCATGGAGCTCTGCGAGGGTGGAGAGATCTTTGAAAGGATCATTGCCAGAGGACATTATAGCGAGCGTGGTACAGCTGCCATTACACGCACTATTGTCAAAGTTGTCCAGGTGTGTTGCCGTAGCTTTAGGTTTTTTATTAGAAGTGTAGAAACCTTGGTAATTGTTAAAACGCAAACCATAAATCTTCGATGAGAATTCTATAAAAAATCAAATTTCTAAGGATTTTATCTAATTTGTAGAAAATATTGTCAATTTTTCAAGTAAAATTATTTTATCCTACAAAATTTGGCCAAATATTTATTTTTAATTGCTGAATATTTCTGAAAATTGCAAAAATTAAAGCAGAAACTTAGACCCTAAACTTTTCCTTGGTTTTAAACTATAATACAAATGGACCGTGGAATCTAATGGCTATGTTGTCTAGTGCATTGATTGTTTTCTTTTGATTTGAGATCATCAATTCATTGATAAATTTCTCCATAATACCATACATATAGCCCTGACCTCCCAGTCTAGGCAATAAATATAAAATGTGAAAACATGCAGCCTGTCAATCCAGCTAGCAAAGTGTGTTAATTAGGCCCCTTCCAGGTTGATGTTTTTTACTTTGAAAGAGAGCCATTGATCTAGAGAAGTGAATATTAGTACTATACAGTTTCTTTAGGTTTTCACCCATAAATTTTAAATAATGACCTTCGACTTTGATTTCATCTCCCTCAGAAAGAACTTTATTGTTTACCTTCTGGAGGCCAAATCTCACTCAATTTTAGCTCGATTTTCACCAAACAAAAGGCAATGCGTTAATTATACTTGTAATTTATTTATAATGAACTTAGGAAATTTCAGTTTTAGATCATTTGTGAAAGGTAGATTAGACAGAACAACTTTCATGCCAAGAGGCATTTTTCCCATTTTGAACCTAGTTTCAGACCATTTTTTATAAATGAGTGGGGGTACACTCGTAAGAAGCGAGATGGATAATAAATCAGTTTGAAAAGTTATAAAATAATGGGTATTTTCTTCCATTTTTTCCACCAATTCCAAGATCCACTTTCCCTATGAGGCATAGATGAATGTCCCTATGCAAGTGCCATGACTTGAACCACCTTGGAAGCCATTAATAGCAGTTGTGTGGCCTTTCAACTCCATAGTTTGTACCATCCAACTGATGATTATCCATCACAAGTTCCATGGAGGGAACCGATCCCAAATCAAATGATGGCATGGAACTCCAAATTTTATCTTCAAAGGATTTTGTCAAATCCATTTCTTTCTCTTGAATTGTAACTTTTTGAGCAAAATAATATTAATTTTTTCATATAGGGAAAACATATATATTTGAAGGAAGTTAAAAGGGATTTGACTTAGAAAAATGGCCACTTCTCCAAAAGTGACAAGTATATTTTAAATCGTCAAGTCTCTTTTGACCGAAGGGATTGTACCTAACCCTAACCTCTCAAATCGCTTTATATATGAGAAGGGTCATCCGTAATAGTTAACATTTATTCAACAAGGAATATAATCTATGTTGGTATTTTTCTAGATTTTTTAGTGCTATACTCACTTGTCCACATTCATCTATTTATATTTTGTATCAACTTGTTAAGGTTTGAGGGATAGTAGTAGTAGTTGTTTATGTTGGTTCCTTTGAGGGATTGGTTAGCTATGTTGCTTGTATTATTTTCTTGGGTTTAATATGTTGGTTTTCTTTACTAATAGTTCTTATTTGTCATATATATTGGCTTTTGTGCAAGTGTTTTGAAGAATAGGTACTTGTTTGCTTAGTAATCTATGTTTGCTTAAATATTTTTTATTTGGAATTATAAAAAACAAGTTCTCTATGCAGAAGAAATCTTTATCTAGCATGGATTTATACTGGTATGGAAAAGCTAAAACATTCGTGTTCATAACATAGTTTAAAATATGAACTTCTCTTCCCTTGAATTTCCCTCTCTTTATGTGAGGTGAGGGTCACTCTGTTGTTGCATTGCATTGCAGTTGCATCCTTTCCCATGTTTGATCTTCCAGATGTTTCTTTTCTTATATTTTGACACCAAAGTATTCAAATAAGCACAAAATAACTTCTGGCAATCTCCGTTGTTGCTGCAATTTGGAAATTACTGGTTTAGGTTCGAGTTGCTTCCTAATCTAGGGATTTTATAATAAAAAACCTAAAAGAATAAATCCATAAAATTTGGAATTCCCAGGGCTAGGCGTCTGTGATTCAATATCAGTTTGATTTCAAAGTTTAGAATGTGTTGGTTTTACGTTAACCAGCTCAAAAAACCATGAAAATTGTACCCATGCTTCTCAAAAACTCAGCAATAGTGACCGAAACAAGACTTAGGAAATTATTCAATGCATGGTACTGAGATCACCACACTCAAAACAAGAAATATTAAAAAGTTTTTTATTGACCCAGTCCCTCTTGATGCGACTGTTTCATATTTTTTTGTAACTTGTTACATATTATAACCTTGCTATTGCTAACAAACATAAATTCTAGTGAAATTTTTAGTGATGCTTCCCTGGTGTTTCCCATCCACATCCTACTCTGAATTATTGAACCATGTTTTGGGCCTCCCCTCCAAGTGTTTCTAGTATCACATGTATATGGGTGTTACTTGAGTAAGATATACATTGACACATTGGTAGGAAGTATAGGCTACAAGAGAGGAAATGAAATGAATGTCACTTGTCACCTACAAAATTGGATGTACCCCTTTGATGAATTCTACTATCTTCCTACATCTAATTCACTTTCTGTTTTTGTATTTTCCATTATGCCTCTGTCTTTTATAGATTTCTCAATTTTCCTATGACAACCAAGTTGGAAGCTAAGCCTATTAAGACTTTTTGAAGTTCAACATGAAATTGAGACAATTTTCTTCTCACTTCTACTCTAGAATGTCATGACATTGTAACTTCCCTATTAGATTCTTGTGGTTCAGCTTAAATCTTTAGTATTCCAAGGAATGGGTGAAGTATTAAACCATAGCTTTCATCCTTCTTGGTAAAAAACATAGGAACAATGAAGAAACTATTAAAATTATGTTTATTGTTAGAATGCATGCAACAAGGGAATTTCCACATGTGATTAAATATAATGACAAGTGGAGATGTAACTACAAGGCTAAAACTTTCAATGATAAAACATATCCAATTTTTTTCCACCGAGTCTATCCCCATGTCCTTCCTAAAAATGGTATAAATCCAAGCAATTTGGATGTGTTTCGTACTCTCTCCTTCTGGCATTACTTCCTTGCCCTATTCCAATCTAATGACAACTCACAATATGGTGGCCTATTGTGGCATAACTTGTGCACAATATATGAGAAACATGTGGCCTCAAATCTTTATGTCTCTCTTTAACTAATCAATCTAACAAACTTCTCTTTAATATGGTATAATGTCCTCCTCTATTAAGATATGGTGATGTTGCACTGACCTCTTACTTTTCAAGACTGGCATCTTCCACTGGTGAATGAACAATGATTGTGTTATCAATGGAACAATCTCCTACTGTTGATGAGAATTATTAAACCTTTTCCACTACATTAAGAACAACTCCATGATTGCCAAAACATGATGTAATGATAATCAAATCACATTCAAATGCCATGATAGAAGTTACAAGGTATATGTTGATCTTATCAAAATATCTCGGCTCCATTGTAATTTGGATTTTCAACTTCAATCTCTCCTTCATGAATATCATTGTTTGTTTCATTGCATCCAACTTTGAAGATTTAGTTATTTTTGGTGGATTTGCAGGATCTATTATTGAAGAAATTATTGGTTGATTTATTTATTTGATATCTAATTCTTTTATTGGTAGACCCCAAGCAATTGAAATGGTAGTCTATGATTTTCTCTAAGTCGTGGAAAGGGTGAAGCATTCAATTCTGATGTATTTTAAACTTGAAATTTTTGAAATGAAGGATTTTGAAGTATTTTTGGTATAGAAGAAAATGTGAGAGTTTGTTGGATACAAGGGTTCATTTATACTTAAATATTATGGTTCTACATTATCATAAATTTCCCATTGCAAAACAAAAAATTTAGGGACAATACATTATCATTACCCTAGGTCTTGCTTCCTACAATACTTCTCCAAGACAATGACAAAAATAATAATGACATTATTGGTAAGTAACGAGAAAGGCTCTCTCCTCCCTTTACATAGAGTAGGTGAGGGACACCAACATAAAACATTGAAGACTAGGCAAGGGACACCAACATAAAACATTTATTGATCCACACAAATAACCTTAGGACTAACTAATAAAGGAAGCCCAAAAGAGAGTGCTCTACAATACAAGGATTACAAGTGTCACACTAGGTTTTGACCCAACCCCAAGGTGGTGCACCCTCAAAGCATGAGGCCCCTTTGGTCCCAATGCCCCTCCCCAAAAATGGTGCACAATCCAACAAGTTGTTATTCCAATACTCCCCTTTACATAGTGTTTTGTTCCCCAAGTGTCCACATGCAAGGTGGGGTCATCCTCTGGTTGTGTGACACATGTCCTCTTGTGCGTGACACTCCTCGACATGTGTGCCAACTTATAATGTAGTGACTTGCTCGAATTCTTTTCCTAAACATGTGTCTGGGTCCACAACCAACCTCCATGAAGTATACTCCTCAACCCAAGTGTCCTGAAGTCAAGTATCCAACCTCCCATGTGTATGTCACATGGTCCCATGCTCTTAGGGTTAGGTGCCCTCCTCCAAGTGCCTAGTCCTCATCCTCCTAGATAGCTACCTCTCCTAATTAAGCAGCTTACTCCATTATTGGGTGCACCCAATGGTTAGTTATCATGCCACATAAGATAGTAACCTCCTAAGTAAGTGTGCTATTCTAGCACTCTATCAAAGGTCGAGCATCAACTCAAACAGAGCCATCCTTATGTCCATCAAGAATCACCAAGGGACTAGGAGACATAGCTAGGTGAAAACCCTTTTGAAGTAACCCCAAAAGCTAATAATTTTACACATGTTAGTTTTACTATTGGAAAAGATTAGTTAAACTAACTTTATTTTGGATTAGTTGGATTTAACGGTCTTAGGAGTTAACACATTATGGATGTATGTTTGGAATGAGATTGTTATTTATGCCCTTGTTCTTTTATGCAATATGTAGCAGCATGCCCAAACATGTATGCCCTTGTTATCATCCCAGTGCGACAACCGTGCTTGTATTTTTGATGCATGCCTTGTATGCTCAACTAACATTTCAGGGGCTTGATAAAAATAGAATGGTTATGTACACTTTATTGAAGATTTAGGAGTGATTCATAACATTTGTATGCTTCCATGTTTCCATATTTTAAGGGTAAGCTTTGTACTCAATGGGGATGTCATAGCCGTACATAAAATTCCAAAGAAGCAAGAGACCCAATCTTGTCATTCATGTATTTCCAAGAGCTTGGGAGCAAGTACAAAATGTCCCCAAAGTGATTGAAATGTACTGGAGAGTAGGGTACATTTCGGGAATGTTTAGGTAATTTTTTAGGCATTCCAAGAGCTAGTTTCCTATCATTCTCTGGTATATCATTTTAGCCTGTAGCATGTGAATATGATTGTGAGATAAACAGAAATTGTGAGCCTACTGCCTATGAGTGTAAACTATAATGTATAGTTTATGCATACTAGGCACTTATATGACTTTCCTAGTACAATTATTATAGTTTATTCATACTAGGCACTTATATGTGAGTCATACAATTATGTACTAGGCAGTAGGCTCTTTACACTCAGATTACATAATAGGCATAAACTATTATGGACTAGGCATTTATATTCAGTGACTATGTAGGCATAAATTATGCTTTGATATTGTAAGCATTGTATTCTTTGCATGGAATAAGTGAATGTATTTTTTGTTTTCTCATGTATTCTTGCATCTTCTCTCTGCAGTCTTGCTAGGTTTGAAAGAGAAATACGATGAAGCTTTTCAAAGACACGACGTGAAAGCAATAGTTATTACAGGTAATCCATAAATGATCCTTCGAGTTCCATTTTAATATATTATCCATTAGTCTTTGACTCTTTCTCCAAAGAGAATGCAAAAGTGCAGAACAATGCATTTTTCTTTACTATATATTATGCAAGGCATGTATTTGTTTACTACATCCTATGCTATGCATGTATTTTTTAACTACATTCTAATATATTGTAAACTTTTAGCTATTGAAAATGGTATGTTGAACTTTCATCAAAGGTTATGCTGGCAAATTCTGTGGGGGTTTTGATATAGGAACCTTAGGTGGGACCGTATATGAAGTCTTAAACACTAAGCAGATGATATAGCCTTCTCTATTTCATTAAATGAGTTCATTGAAATAGATAAATAGTTATTTTTCGTTAATCAACAGAATTTGATAACAAAATTCCATCCAACCATGGTCTAGTTGCAAGTGTGAACACTGGCAGCAATGATGACCTGAGTTCAAAAATGGGTGGGCTCACTACTTGTGCTAGTGTAGTCTTTTGTTTAAATTATTTTAGGTTCAAGTCTTGGGTGGCTTTGACCAAATAGATACCCTCAATAGAAGACACTAATCAAAAGTAGCATGTTTTTATCACAAAGAGCTTGCTAGGTTGGGAAAAACGGGGCACTATTATTTCCCCACCAGGGTTTCCCATTTGAATATGGTCCATTGTCCTCTCTTCCTGATGGGTAAGTCTCACTAGCTCACTAGATACATCATAAAAAGTGCAAGCCAACCAACAAAAATAAGTAGGCTTATAGAAATGAACAGAGCTTTTATTTGATTATCTAGCAGAGTCGCCCAATAAAGTGACAAATAGATCGCAATGATGAAAAACAAGGAACAAAGCTGGGGGGGTTCTATCCACCCATACTAACATGGTCTTCTATGCTGATAAGGCCAGATTCAAGTCCTGGGTTACTTTGACAATGTAGACACTCCTCGATAGTAGCCCTTAGTCATCAAAGGTAACCTAATTGTAGTCATCAAAGTGTTTAACGTTGTATTTAGACGTTGCAGCAGCTGTAATTTCAATGGTGAGCAACAAGAAGAGGAATGAAATAAACGGCCTTGCATTTGCATCTGAATTCATCCTGCAAACTACTTGGAAAGTCTTGGTATAATGTAAAACAGGCCTCCTCTCTATTGCTCAAGTCCTCAAGTCCAGGCTGACTGAAAGTATTCTTTACACTTTCTTTCTCAGGGCTGACATAAAGCATATTTCTCTAATCTTTCTTGCTTAGTGGCTAACTGAAAGTAATTTCACACTTTCTTTCTGATGGATGACAGAAAGTATTCTCTACTCTTTCTTGCTCAGTGGCTAACTGAAAGTATTCTCTACTCTTTCTTGCTCTCTAGTTAGCTATCCACATTATATAGGAAGCAACTATTGATCTTAGATGGAACTTATTTTTAAATAGTTAGTAGGGGTTGGTAGGTCTGAAGAACCTTTCTCTCGACTATAAACAAATTTGACTTTCAACCCTCGTTAAAAGAACTCATTTTCATTTGTCTATGCTCTCAAAATTCCACTTTCCTTCACAGCTTGAAAGGTACAAATTTCAAAATGCCATCAGCAATAAGAGATTTGAAGAAACACACATATGCAGTGTTGTCCTGGCCTGGATTTTCATTCTCTGCTTTCGAATATACTCTACTAATTATATTCTGCGAACATTACCAAATTGTGAGCTACGGTACACTAGATTATTTCTCTGCATATTCCATTCAAGTGGGGCCAATGTCGAAGGAAACGCCCTGTTAGTTATTCTATGGCCACATCTTGTGAATTCTGTCACTAAAACTAGGTACCTTCAGTACATTATATTTGAAGAAAGTGTAGTGTTAAATTTGATGTTTTATCATAATTTTTTTTTATTTGTATACATTCTTAAAAATCTATTTCAAATTATTAAAATCACAATTGTAGATGGCTGAAATTACAATTTTAGATGGTTGAAATTACATTCTAACTAAGCTTGTTCATCACTATTAGATGAGTGGTATTTGTTTTATTAGGAAACTATGGACATCTTTCAACGTATAAGCAATTATATAAACTATGAGTAAAACAGAGATTGATCATACTTAATAAGAGCACATCCATAATAATGAACACACACACCTTACACAATATGGTAATGTCAACTGTACAGGTAAGGTATGAGCTTTAGTTATGAGTATTAAATAGTTATAGCATCTCTACAAGAATGAATGAGTGCCATTTCTTCTATGAACTATTAATAACATGTAACTAATACAAGGTAAAGCATAGTTAATAACGGGAATAGCTAGGTGATAACAATGCTTGTCACATTGATCACTAGTAGCTTAAGCATGCAACACATTAGCTATGAAAGCTTACTAACTCCACATATTAGGGATAATACTTATGTGATAAGTACTGAAAAGATAAGAGCTTAAGTATAATCATTATGCTTACTTTACCCTTGTTTCTTATAAGCAGCTTGTCAAATAAGACTATTCTATATATACCATTGCTTTTATTATTCTAGTAAAAGGCTAGGGCTTTTACTATAAACGCTATAGGAATATCATTTAGTATTAGTCATTGCTTGTAAGCTCACTACTTACATTACCCTTGTTATCTTGGAGACATGGTTCAGAGCTTCTTGTGATAGTAATTGGTTCTATATTACTAGTAAGCTTATGGTACTTACAACATTGTGACAGTAATTGGTTCTATATTACTAGTAAGCTTATGGTACTTACAACATAGATAAAGGGCATAGTTAAACTTAGGGTGATGGATGAATGATTAGGCATATATTTGATAAACAGTGTAGTATCCATATGAATGGTAATACGTGGTTATTCATTAAAAAGGATACCCTGTGGAAACACTGATAACACGCTATGTATGTTGAAGCTGATCTGTTAGTTGCTAATGTACAAATTCTGGGAATTCCATAACGGTAGGAAACACACCAACTGCTTAATTTACTACAGGTCTTCATATTGGAAGATATTAAAGGCTGCCAATTAACTCTTGAACCATTCATAAGGTAGGTGCATCAATGACCATTAAACATTTGATATGCTGCTAGACAATGATCAAAATGCATCTTCTTGCTATTAGTTTTATGCTTGTTTTATGATTTCCTCTTTGCTTCCTATTTGTTTAGTTGGACATTGGTTGGATTAAAGGTCTTCCTAAAGGATACCCATTGAAATCAACCTTAAAATAAATTCTTCTGTGTTGAGACCTTGAGGAGTGTTGAGATAGAAATATTTGGATGGGAAAATCGTTGCCCATATTTGTTATACCCTTTTTCTTGCAATTATGCTTTATTCATTCAGTGGGTATGGGAAACTAAATGGCCAAGAGCTTTTACAATATAAGTATTGCATTCAAGTATGGATGGAATGATTTGGAGAGAAAATCATTTCCTAGCTTTGGCATCTTCTTTCCATTTTGATAATGGTTGTAAATTAAAGGTTATAGGTAAATTGTTTCCCAACTTCTATAATATTTGTGCATCGCATTTATATTGAAGTAAATTGAAGTGTATGGGTAAACAATTACCCAGTTTAACCATTATTTGTGCACTATATTTCATGTCGAAGTAAACTAAAGTGAATGGGAAAAATGGTTAACCATCTTGGGCAAGTCTTTTACATTGCATTTGAATTGGTGTAAATCAATTTTATGAGCATTTTTATAATGCATTTTGGTGCATTGAAGTTGAATTTATTTGATCTAGAGAAAATTGATTAATATAGGGGAAGACCTTTCTACACTGCGTGTGTTGAATAAACCAATTTATAAGGACAGATTGATGTGGGAAGACCTTGGGTATTGTAAATGTTGATGAAGGAGACATTTGTATGGGAATAGCTTAAGGCCTTGATACAAATTGGTCATATTGTAATCGGTGTTTAATTGTTATGCATATTAATCCCCATCACTAGGGATCCTGGTTCCTTATAGATGAGTTTCCAACTAGCAAGGTGTGTAGTGTGTTGATGAGTTGTTAACAAGTGTTGCACAAATTCAGTGTGTTGCGGAATATCCTCTCTAGTATATTGTTGATTGCTTCAAAGGTGTAGTTATGCTATTCTAGTTGTTGGTTAATTTTCTAAGTGCTAACGAGTTTCTCTGCAACGTGCTACATGAGATGAATTTTAAAGGAATGAGCAAATTTCTCCACAACTAGTTGAACATGAAGATAAATTATATTACACCCAAATATTTCCATCCAAAGATCCATTTTTGTATGAGAGAAGTTATATTTTATATTTAAAGATTATGTTAGTTAGTCACTTCTTGGGAATACTTTATTTCAATAAATAGTCAGGGTAACTACCCAAGAAGCCAAAATATTTTCTATAAATATATAAGTTTCAACCCATTTGGGGGTTCACTACTTCACTTTAGTTTTTAATAAATATTGTGATATCTTTTTCCTATGTCGTGGTTTTGAATAATTTGCAAGTTTGAGGGATTTGGGCCTAACTTTGGAGTCAAGGCTCCGGAGGTGGAGTTGCTAGAGTGTTCAACATTGAGCTCGATGGAGAGCTCTTGCGAGTTTCGGAGTAGTAGAATCTGATGGCTCAATATCATTTTTTTTTTAATTTTGCAACACCATTGCTATAGCGACGAAATCTCTTTTTGATAAAATACAATTTTTCGTCGCTGTAGCGACAAACTCCTTTACAAAACCACTATGCACCTACTGCTAAAGTAACAAACCCACGTCGCAAGAACAATGAACCTCCCTTGCATGTTTTGTCGCTAGTGTAGAAACTTTGTCGGAACATGTAAGGGAGGTTCATCGCTCTTGCAACATGTGTCCATCGCTTTAGCAATGACTATGACGTTTTTTTGAAAAGGGGAGTTCGTTGGTATAGCAATGACTATAAAAAAAAAATTGAAAAGGGGAGTTCATCAATCTAGCGACGGCGGATGGACTTTCATCACTACAACGACGCAATTTCGTCGCAAAAGAGAACTTTTATTCATCACAATAGCAACGATGGATGGACTTTCATCGCTATAGCGACGCGATTCCGTCACAATGGAAGCCATCCATTCATCACAATAGAAATGGTATCCATTCATCACAATAGCGATGAAGTGAGAAAACTATTGCTTTAGCGACAAAAGTTTTCCCACAAAACGAAGGTGCCATTTTCGTGGCTAAAGCAATACACAAGTGTTGCAATAGCAATGAAAGTCCATGGGAAAAATTTCCACATGTACTAGTGATACATGTGTCGCACAATATGAACTCTTTAAAGCTCCATGCCCAAATAACACGATGACTTCACAGAAGCAATTATGTCAAGTTCATCTTTTACCATACTATAAGATCAAGCAGGAAAGGATAAAGTAAAGAATCCAATCAACGTCCCCATACCTAAAAATCCAAGGGCAGTTGACCATGCACTAGCAGATCAGTATTTTCCCATGGAGGATTTTGGTTTCAATATAGGGATATATCAAAACGATTGGCACACAAAGTTTGAAAATACAAGCCAAAGGGAAAGTATTAATACTCAATCCAAGGGCATGGGAACCACCAAACACCTAGATGATTTAGGGGAAATTAATAATGCTTAAGCCCCAATATACTCTCCTATATAGGGATGATTTGTTTCCCTAAATAATCATTATTCCAGAAAAATCAGGCCATGTATTCCCAAAATAATCCCTACTCCATGAAATTGGAGGTGAATGGGAGTTGGAAGTATGATTCACAACAAATGGACAGGGAGAAATAACTATCAGAAATTCCCATTCCTATAAATATGGGCGAATGGAAGGCCGTAGCTCAAATTTCATTGGCTAAAATAAAATAAAAATTCCTATTTTTTAAAATACATATTGGCTAATACTCTACACGTAATTTATTTTTAAATAAATTGAGTACGACTAAAAATAATAATAATAATAATAATTAAACACTGTTATGCAAAACTTTCTGCCAATAAAATTTTGAGCATGGCCAAGTTTAGCCCCTAAAAATATCCCTTTTATTAAACTGTATGGTTAATATTTTAAATACTAAATATTCAGTGGTATAAGAATAGTTAAAATATATATCTTATAAAATTAAAATGGATTTCATTTTCCTTGATAATGTGAGTTTGAACTTAGTGTGAGTAGGATAAAAATATTATATTCATTATAGATTGTACTAGTACAACAATTATTGGCAAGTAAAGATACATTTATAGTGATGTAAACCCTAAATTTTGTGTCGGGTTAATTTTTGTAACGATCAAATGACAGAGAGATTATACAGGTTTGAGAGGTTGTTCTAAGGTGAATGAGAGAACTAGTATGAAAATTTGAATTATGTTATTTATATTAGAGATAATGTTTATGTTGTTGTGATATTTTGATAGATGAGAGATTCTTTGCTAGCTTGGCGTATGGTTGAGATATTATCTCAACCTCTATCAGGTATATTTAGCATCTGTTAGTCATCTCTTGTCTGTGTGAGTGAGGGTGACCCAAGAAAGAGAGAAATTGTTGACATAGAGAAAGAAGTCGCTATTGAGAATCAACCTGTCGACAAATATAATAAGGGATCTGCCACTATTTGGAAGAGGTTCCCATCCAGGATTCAAATTTGAAGCCTTCACGGCCCGTCAAGCACCCTTTTACCCGTCATAGAAGACCAAAAAAATTTTTAACATGCAAAATAAATTTAATTCGTGAATAGGCCCATCAACAATGAAACTGTCAATGGTTTTTTAAAATTTTGCTAGAAGGGCAACACCAAAATCTGCCCATTTAATAGTTTTTTAGTGGGGCTTGTCAGTGCAAGTGGTCACACTATTTTTTAGTGGGACTGTGGACAGTAGGACCCGTCACCCAAAATACATGGTGAATTGGTGATTCATCATTCGTGATTCTGTCACCCATGAATGTGATCACTGCAATCTACGGCGTGAGTCATGATTCTTGATCCCATCTAGCAGTGGTACCGACGCACCGTGGCTTGGGGGTGGGTGAGTAAGTGACATGGTGTCATCTCAGTTACGGTGTGAATGTACTTAATGTGATCACCAAACCTCGGTCCAGACTAAAATCCATAATGCACATAGTAAATATTTGTAACGTTCTGCTGAGTCCTGACTACGGTAGGTTCCATTACCATAGGCCCATTAACTATAACCATAATTCATTGAATTTTCTTGTGCCATCATTGATCAGCAATGTGACAATAGAGTCGTCCCAAGGAGTGCATTGATGCAAAATGAAAAATGGAATGGAGGCTGGAGCTTTCAGCCTACACCAGTTCCCACTGCCTAGTGTTGTAGAAACCACATAACTAATGAGTATTGACTCTCAAGTGACAATAGTAATATCTACCCACACAACTTGCAGGACAAATTTACGAAATTTGCATATTTAAATCTATGAATGGCGCCAACGTATGAATCTGCCATAATAATTACCAGATTGAGTATATTTTTGAAGTTGGAAATGGCTAATGCAACAGCAGGGGGTGAATCCGCGGACCTGGGTAACACCTTTTGGCAAGCGCATTTCGGCAAAAACAGAAAAACGCACCTCGGTCGAGGGCTTGTTAAACCCTCGAACGAGGTCTTAATATCTCGACCGAGGTTTTATCAAGCCCTCGACCAAGGTTTTGTTCAGCCTCGACCGAGGTATTTAAATACCTCGGTTGAGGTTTTTGTTCGGTCGAGGGCTTTACAAACCCTCGATCGAGGTTTCGTTAAGACCTTGACCGAGGTATTTAAATACCTCAGTCAA
>LPNX010747440.1:0-60540 GCA_001517045.1 Pseudotsuga menziesii | reverse complement strand
AATTACTCTACGTGGACACGAGCCACTTATTAGCTTCTTCAAATTTTTAAGGTCACACAGTTCATTAAATGCAAAAATTCACACATTAAATGACATCGAGATTTTTTTTTAAAATATCACTATGAAGCCAACATAATATTCTACAATTTGTTTTTTAACTGCAAGTCAAAATTCACATGGCATATATGCGTTTTGAGGGCTTCTATCTAGCACATGAGTAAAAAATCAGGTTTTCATCGCCAAATTTGGCCAAAAAGTGTTACCCATCTTCATGGAATCACCCCAGGACTATATATATATATATATATTGGGGGGTTTACTCCATTGAATCATTCTTCCTCAGCGCTATGTTGTTATCAAGTTTCCTTGTCTTGTCATTTATGTCCTGGGTTTTTAGCAAATGGAGAGTTGGGTTTTCAGAAAATGGAGAGTTCTAGACAAACAACAATAACTATACATAGGTATTCCAACTCCAAGCAATTTGTATTTGTTATTTAAAACAAGTTTTTCAATTATAGTAATACGGTTAAAAAAATCGTTAGAGACAAAATGGAATTTACATGATTTATTAATTAGAGAAATTTAAGAGGCAGATTCAATTAATGATGAGTTCCACTCTCTCTTTCTCTTCTGTTCATTTATGAATTGTTTCCCCAAAAAATGCTTTATTCTTTTTAAAATAAGTTCAGAGAAAACCAGTCTTGTATTTCCAGATCCTTAATTTTATGCAAAATGCAGCATTGCATGTCATATTTTAAACCATAACAAACCCTTTGAAATCCAGGTCTAATGTGCGTCTATAGATTGCAAAGCTCAAAGTTGCATTATTGAGTCCTTACAAACATCTTCTGCAATTCGTCCAACAAGCTTTTTACAAACATCTTGTTCAACATTTGCATTCATGATTCGTCTAGCAGGCTCCTTATATGACTGGGTTGCTATGAATTTACAGGTATTCTGTAGCATTGTGCATTGTGGATTTTCAAATATGTGTAGAAATTTGTATGTGGAGAATAGAGTTAGATGTGTTTCTAGTTGGATTGCCTTCTAGTGCAATAAATATAAGGGTTTTAACTTTCCACATCCAATTTTTTGAAACTTGTGATGAAGTATGCCACTAGTCGTTGGATCTACAAACCACTCCATGATCGAAAATATAGCTTCATCTCTAGTCATATCCCTTGGAAATCAAGTTTTCGATATTATTCAATGCTTATGGGTTTCCTTGGTTCTGGAGTTATGAGTCTAATAGTTAGCAGAATTCAACCTGTTGGGATTATTGTAATTCACTTTCATCAAAGTAGGAGTGTTTTTCAAAGTTTCACCGATCTTCAGAAACACTTTGGACCTCCATTCTTGTTGTCTTTATTATGGTAAAGAAGACCTGAATGAAATGTGTATGAGTTTGTAGAGGGAAATGTAGGGTTCCATGTGAATTTATCATCCCATCATGTGGCTCTTCCCCCAATATGTTCATCATTGGGATTTGAACCCCAAGTATCATATTTGGTTTAGTCCCCTGCAGATTTACGATGTGACCTTTATGAGAGGTGCTCCTTTTGGAATGATGCTTTATGTTATAGAGGTATTGAAAATACATTTATTCTGGAAGATGGATTGGCTTGAATGAGGACGTAATCTTCACTGCAGAAGGAAATACGTGCTTCACGCTAAGACCATCGTATTCCCTCTAAAAACATTTTTCGAAGAGGTTATGAACATTCTTTAGATAATCTCGCTTTTGACAGCCATGCAATTTTTTTTGAAGAGGTCATAAACATTCTTCAGATAATCCCGCTTTTGATGGCCATAATTAGAAGTTCATTCATGCCCACCACTAGCTCAATCAACCAGATAGCTCAATCAACGAGATAGGATAAATTCGACTGGCAACTAAAGAAGAAAAAAGAGAGGATAAATTTGACTATCAACTCAAGAAAAAAGAAGAATAGCTCAATCAACGAGATAGGATAAATTTGACTGTCAACCAAAGAAGAAAAAAAGTGTGTTATATATTTATAAGGGGATTACTTAGGTTTGGATTTACCTCTTCTTAACATTAGGTATGCATTTATCTTTTTTCTTTAGGATTTTTTATTATTAAATTCAAATCTATTGAAGATGTAGATAACACTCTACATTTAATTATGCCATGGTTTATGAGTGAGAAAAGCTTATGTATGAATTACTAGTCTTTTTCTTTTTTACCCCTCCATAGAATCTTGGACTTCTACCCTCAATGTGGATTGGTAGATGTCCTAATTTTAGGAGTCTTAATTTTTAAGGGCACTAGTGACTAGTATCCATAAAATTATTTGGAGAATATTCATTATGCTCTACATAAACATGCCATAAGCATATAATCACAATATATGAGGTTGTGTGTAGAAGTATACTTCACAAATGGTTGGCCTAAAGGTAGCTTGAAAGTGGAAGAAACTATTAGGTGATGAGAAACTGGACTTTATATGTAGATCATACTTTGAGTATGGTCACTTGGAAACCTCCCATCCAAAGAAAATCCCAGAATCCCATTGAAAGAAAACTCAAAAAGTAGAATCGAAAACCCACTTGATGGAAATGTGCTAAGAATCTATGCCATCTAATATTAGAAGTGGAAGACTCAAAAGAGATGGAATTAAAAGATGAAAAACCAAGTCCGTTTATTTAAATCTACACTAGGGATGAGCAGGTTATGAAAAAAACCATCTTAGCATCCCAAGATGGGATGCTAAGAATGATGCCACAAGATTAGGAATTATAGATGGTAAAAGAATTATGTTTTTAGTTGGAAAGATAATAATACAATATTATAATAGCTTGCATAAAATTTCATTTTAAAACATGTACGATTTAATGTCATGGAATTTTTTTTTCTATTTTGTTACTTTTGTCTTATTTCTTTGAACCATTGGCTATGGTAATGGTCAATTCATCATAAGGATCAAGAATTTCAAATCTTTCAAGGACTTACAATGTTATAGGTACACTAGTTGAAGGCGGATACGTTGGCACTAGACAAAAAACATCTTTTCATTTTTTTCTATTATTGTTTGGGATCTCAAGCTTGATTTGTTTTGGCTTTTGGAACATAGCACTTCTAGCATTGGAGCTCTTCTCAAAACAATTCTAGACACAAATAATATTTAGAGCCCCATGAGGCTAGATACATCCCCAACTTCATATTACGTACTCAAAAAAGTTGTGAGTAGTTTTCAACTTTGTAGGATGGTCAACAAACAATTTCCTTCACAAAATAAATATGCCAAAGAACAATGCAATAAAAAAAAAACAATTCTCCTAATGGTTATCACTATGTTCACATTAACAAAACAAGAGCACCAATCTATTTCTAAATGGGCCTTTTCCCAATCTCATCTTCCATCACTGATAAAGGTTCTTCATTCTCCTCTTCTACACTAACTCTTGATTAATCCTGCATAAAAAGTAGTTGGAAATGATAAATCATCATATACATGATTTACCACACTAATTCCATGTAAATGTTGAATCACTTTCAACTACCTTAGTTAGTAAACTCATCATATACATTTTCCAACTCAAATGAATATGTAATACATTAAAAGAAATCACATGTCTTATGTCCCGTGATGCATGTAATATAAAATAAGTCAACCATCTATATTTAGGTGACTAAAGTAGGAAAGTTACAAAATAGGGTGTTACAACTCTTTCCCCTCAAAAATATTGTCCCTCAAGTTGAATTGTCTACAAATAAATAAGGATAATTTCCTTTAATTTTATACTGTAATTCCCATGCGTAATCATCCTCTCAGTGTTGTTACCAATGATCTTTGACCTACTAATTATTTTTCTTTGCAGACGTTACAACTTCTTGCCTGGTTCCTATGATCATTAGGAGTTTGGAATGGAACTCCCTAGTGTCCTTCATGAGGTACACACCTCTCAAGTAATGATACAATAAATACATTATGAATAGTCATGATAGAAAACATGGTTCCTTATCCCAACACACTAATATCCAAGGCAATGTGCCCTAGTGAATATGATTGATCCTCCCATGAGGGGCCATAGTTCGAGATATAAAAAATTAGATTTTTTAGTGATTTAGTTTAGTCATCTCAGTCCATCCTTGTGTTGCATGGACTAACGTAATGCTATTATTTTACATTAGTAAATTAGTTTATTAGTTTATGAGGGATAGATAATTAGATTATGGACTCATTGTAAGATTACAAGAGTGGTCCTTGCCAAATCTATGGAATTATGCTTTCCATTCTAATCTATCTTAATGGTTGGGATTCATGGACCAACTACACTTGACTCCTCTAATCTATCACATTTTCTAATTTCTTCAAGCGAATTCAACAAATTTTGTATTTTGTCTTTTGTTATTGTTTCTATTGATAGTGAAATTGTTACTTATGATATGGTATCAAAGCAATTAGGTCTAGACTTACTCCTCCAAGATCTCTTGGCCCAATTCCCACCTAAGAAATACTAACATTTTGGGTTCCTTGAGGATTTCCCTTTACCCCAATAATAGTCTATTTAGCTAATTCTCTTGGCCCTTAGATTCACCCAACAAACTCAAATTCATCTCACCTATTTAGCTATTTGGTTCCTTAGGGTCAGGGTCCACCCAAATCTGCACTTTGTTTTTTTTTAGGCTACCCTCCAACCCCAACATCAATCTTGGCTACATATCCTTCTCCCCAACCCTTCTTCAATATCATACACTTCCAACACTTCTTAGCTTTCAAATTACTCTCGGTGATTCTCCAAATCCCGTTCATCTCTCAATCCTAAAGTTCTCAAGAACAAAATTTTTTCTTCTCCCAAGATGTTTTTCCTAATGCTTCCTTGGCACCAACCTTAGATGTTATTCCTAGGGCATGTTATCTCTCCTTACTTTCCCCATCATGTTTCATCTCAACCTCACCTTGGAGTATTGAACTTGTTGTTTAGGCTCTTCTCTTATCTCTCATGCTCATTTATCCCTCTTCTTCATCATCTTTTTTCCATTCTACACTAGATCTTCTACAAATAATCCACAAATCACACGTCCTCTCTCTTTCTAGTCTGAAGTAAGAATCTCTCTTCCCTAGTATAATAGAATATTTGTTGGTTATAAAACAAGTGATCTCTTAGTATTATCTGTTTTTTCTTTTTGTTTTTAAAATTTATTTTATGTGGATTCTTGGATTATTTAACTAACCCATATTAATATAACATTGATCATTAAAATTTATAGACCTGAACAATGCAAATATTGTCAACTTACATTAGTGAATTCAAAAAACAATAATAAAGTTTTGATATTCCATTACATTTTCAAATGAAAAGAATGATTTATTTTTACATGTAAACATTGAAGGGTTCACTATGTCATAGCCCTTCAAAGTGAAATGGGACCCTACCCTTCAAATTTGATCCCTGTCCCATCAGAGCGAGTCGTTGTTTCTTTATTTCCCCATAAGAGAAAAATCATTGTCGAATCATTGATATCTGTAATTGGAATTGTTGTCTGTGAAAGAGAGGAAGTCGTGAGTGGCTGCATAACGAGAAAAATCATTGTTTCTTTTTTAACTGCCAATTGATGGCGGTTTCCAATCAAAAAGCTCGAGATCTGTCAGTTCACACACTTGGGCTAGTGAATAGAAAATCTCGTGGCAAGTTGTGGAAAGGCCAGATCGTTGGTTTTCTTTACTGCAGTCATTCATTGTAGCAAGGAAATCTGAATGAAAGAGTCGTTGTTGTAAAATCATGCAGTAGAAATCAGTGTTGCTTCCCCCAGCGTCATTACATTCCAATCGACATAGACTGAAAACCGATCTCGTGCAGGTGAAGGAAAGGGTGTTTTATTGAAGCAAGAGAGATGCGCAGAGTTGGAGGTGGATGGCCCACCCGCCCTTGCTAATTTTATTGGACGTACTTGGAGTCTCCCACTTATCTTGTTAAAGGGATCATCGCCTTGGTGGAGCTAAGATCCACTATTAATTTAATTGAATATGGACTGTTGTGCATGGAGCCACCTGCAGAGAATCACTGCAAATTGAAATATTGTATGTTGTTGACAAAGAGAACGCATCTATGTGAGGATCTTTTGCTGTCAGAGGGAGTCACTAGCAAGAAAATCCACTGTTTTAAATTGTTGTGTGGAGATTTATTTGGTTTTCTACAATCTCTAAGATCTGCTACCTTGCTCGGCATTATATTCTTCCTGCACTCATCTTAATGGAGATCTTAGAAAAAACCGCGAAGAATAGAGAAATCCATCTGTTGTATATTGAAAACGCTGTGGAGAAGGATCCTGGAAGTCTAGATATGCTGTCAAAATTCGTCTTGAGGAATCAAATCGTTAAGTTGTGGCAGTTTTGAAGGTGTTATAGTGAAGAGAGGTGGATGTGCCCATTCCATCCACATTGGCTCGGGTTGTGATTTAACAAGTATTTCTAGTTTTTCTTTGTTTGAACGCGTGCATAGTTATGTCATTTAAGTTGTGTGTGAAGTTTCCTTAGTGTTTTGAAAGGGTTATACTTTTTGGTCAAATTCATAAATAATAAATAATTGGTTATTTAGAAAAGCATTTGAAAATTCTTGTTGTATTTGAAATATTATTATGTAATGCACAGGTGTATGTTTCGTTGTAATCAACACCCCACAAGAATTTTTTGTCCAAGTTGTAAAGCTTAGTCATTGCTAAGATGATTTCCCTAGTTTTTGTTGTAAGACCTGTTTCAAATGTTTAGGCATACATGTGATGCAGAATCGCACAGTGTTATCCCTCTTATACATACAGTGGATGTGGATCAAGATCTAGCTTGATGTGATTAAAGAGAGAGTTGAGATGAAACATCCTCAACGTATGAAGGACCAAGTTCTATTTAACATTGATGAACCATGTAGTTGAAAAGGATTCCTAGAGAACTAGAGGGTACATTAGTTGAAGAACCATGTACTCTGGTATATAGTTTTTTTTTTATATGGACGTCAACAATCTATTTTATGCAAAGAAAGGTACATGAGAAGTTCAAAGTGATGAAAGTCTCATGAAGACCATGACTACTTTACAAATAAATTTGAGATAAACATTAAGAGAGGATGTTAGAGATAATATGTATCTTGTCTTTATAGATGAGATATTCTCTCCTAGCTTGGTGTATGGTTGAGATATTATCTCAACCTCTATCAGCTATATTAAGCATCTGTTAATCATCTCTCATCTCTATACATTAGAGATATCGGTTATACATAAAATATTACAATAATAATAGATTTTATATTCTCTAGTAATATCTCCTCTTTCTATTTCTAAGAATTTCATGTAAAACAAATTTAAAAGTTATTTATTATGATCCATTATAGTTTTTTTTCATGTCAATGAAAGAAAATCATGGTATCGATATATGAGTAGGGCACGAAATGAATTACCTATTTGAATATAATACAATAAAACCCGTGGATTTAGGGAGAAATCACAAAGGCCCGAGAGGTCGAGTCGTTGGTTGAAGGCCAACTATGGCCAATAAAAAATATAGATTTTACTACCCTATCTTCAACAAAATAAATAAACGAGTTATATATTCCAGGAGACGATAAGTCCTTTTTAAATAAAATAGACCGTCCCTTCATTCAACAGATATTGGTTGAAGAAAATTGGCGAACGAGAAGACGAGATTCTTTTACAATAAGTTCTCATATATTTATATGTAAGTTAAGAACAAAAAAAATGGCAACTATTGAAATCCACGTAGGGATTAAATACAATTCAGAGCTTGTACCCCTTTTTCAACAAGGGTTTAAACTCGAATATAAATCTTAAAGACCCTATTATACAGGATATAAATCTTGGTAGAACTATATAGGAACCCTACAGCTCAAATTTTAAGAGTCGAGTACAGTTATTCATATAGAATGTAGAGAGAAAAACAATTCACTTACCCGGTAAGTTGCTCTTTTTGTATGCAGAGAACCCAAGTGGAATATGCCCTTGCAATTAACAATAAAGACGTTTAACACTTTTTCCATAGCCAAAGTGGAATATGCCCTTGCAATTAACAATAAAGACGTTAACACTTTTTCCATAGCCAAATATTATTAGGCGTTAGCTTTCCACCCGACCATTTGCACCGATCGGATGTGAAAGCTTTTCAGAGGACAAGCAATACGTGATGTGAAAGCTCACGCGAGCCAGGTTGTTCGATCGATGCAAATGGTCGGGTGGAAAGGTAACTCCATATTATTATAGACACAAATTCATTACAGAAAACTTGGTTATATATTACGCATCAAGAAGTGGTTGCATTGGCTCCAAGTTGACCTGCTAATAGAAACCATGAATGTGATTGGATGCGAGTTGTGTTGTCGGCCTCCCAAGGCAGCCATGGATATGACCATGGTTGGCTTAAAACTCCAGCCAAACCTATGTAACAAATAAGTACAAATTACTTAGATTGAGGAAATATCATGTGAACCATAAGTGAATATTATATCAAGAGAAGCAAAACTTGTTCCTGTAAGAGAGTGTTCTTTTCTGTCTTTAGCAAGTTAAACGCATAAGTCGACCAACAATTTTGAACCTCCCTTTTCCATCCTAAAAGATGCGCAGAGGAAGTCAACTATGTGTATGCCACAGTTGGCATAGTATTCCATGCTATAGATGGTATTCCTTCGGTGTTTGAGTCCTCTGTTGAGTCCTTGCAGAGAAAGAAACCCAACAACGATATGGTGCACGTTTAAATGAAGGGTAAGAAATTTACGATATTTTCTAAACGCCAAGGTCGAGGTGGAGGCCTTTATGGTTCACGTACTATAGTTACATATGGCGAGCCATCGAGCTTTCATGGGATAGAAAACCAAGAATTTCATTAAAAAACTCTGTCAATCCACCTACAACCTGTACTGGATAATCAATGCTTCATTTGCAATGTTCCGTGGTGTTGGCACAAACTTATTGTCCGTTGATTATATAGTGACCTAACTCATTGCATAAACATATTGGTAAATGCCACTAGGATGCTGGAGTAATATTAGCATTACATGATATTGTTGACCAAGATCCAATTTATAAAGATGTGATATCAAATCATAATGAAAATTGTGATGTTATTACACCTTATTTACTTAAATAGTATTAATTCAATACATTTTTGTGGGAGTATAAACCATGGTTTGGAGAGCTATATAATATATTAGTGTTATAATAATAAATAGTGATTATATTGAAGGTTATGGAATTGACTCTTAGTTATCTATATACTTGGTAATTTATAGTGTTCTTTATGGTTTAATCCATAAAAAAAAATTGAAGTTAATAAGATAGCTTTAATAGTTAAATATGAGCAATTTGCGTTGTTTATGCAAATAATGACACACGTGTAATCCGTCCTAGATAAGCTAGATTGTGTTTAGCATAAAAATCTCTATATTGTGGTTACTGCCCTAGTTGCGTAAGCGAAATACGAAAACAAAATAATAAAAAAATGAAGATGTAAATACATGTAGAGTATGTTCAATAATTTTCAATTAAAGTTTGATTTTATTTTTTATTTTTATTTTTTTGGCAACGTTGCAATATCTGTACCAAATACATACAATTTTACACATTTATGCAAACCAACTTCAATGAATTAATATAGAGCTAAATGTGCAAATCTTATTACAATATAGTAGCATGTTGTTCAATATGATTTATCATGAGTTACAAGAGTTTGGATAATACTTCTAAACCGACATTCGAGAAAAGAATTATGCAATTCCTTTCTTGAATGGATTCTTGGGTGATCTTGAGTTTGATTTTCTGATATGAATTCATGTTGATAAATTTATGCACTGTTTGCAATCCTCAAATATGTACCATTGAGAACGGAGCTTTAGAATCGCTTATGATTCAATGTTGATCAGATTTGTTAATTGCTTCTTGTCACGTGGGCTTCACTTGTTGACCAATATCCTATCACGTTAGTTCATATTGAAGGTTTTAAAATTATTAAAAATTGAACCAATATATTGCAGGTATTGGGGGGATAAGGGGTTTAAGGTGAGGGTGGGCAGGGTGGTTTATAAGGATTGAGGTATAAAAAGAGGTGGGGAGGAGGTTTTAAGTATTGGGAGGGGGTTTCAACAAAAATATTTTGGGTCAATATCTCTAGAAATTAAGGGTATTCTTTAATATCCCACGATAGCACGTGGTATGTGAGATATTCACTAAGTGAAGTCCCTGTGCTTCTTGTGTTTAGATATGTGGATCCCTACATATTATTTTTACCACAACAACATTTGGAATACTATCCAATGTGATTTTTTTGTGTATTTTAGAAGACTACCCTTCCAATTGATAACAATAACACAAAATATAGAAAGTGTAATCCTTCCTTACCTCAATTCCATTAACAATTCGAATATCCATTGACCAACCAAGCACATGAGAAACATGAAAACCCGTTAATAGAGCACTAGCATCAACCATCCTACATCCTAATTGAGTATACCACGTCCATCAAACTCAATACATTGTGCCCTTATCCCCTTATTTTCCCGTTTTCTCCCCTCTACCGCTTCTAAATGAAATATAATAAAATATACCCTAAATATTTCTATTGTCATAAAACATAATTAATCCCCCTTGGCCCCTTAATACAAGGAAATATATTTTCTTATTTTTGCATCATAGTTTATTCCCCAATATGAATGAACGTGATAGAATATTGTCTACCATCGGACGCCCCCATGCTTGGGGTGGTCCTGCTCACTTTGTGAGGACATAGCCACAAATATGGTATGCCTGAGAAGGTGTCATGTGGAATGTCTAATGGACTCATGGATCTCATCTATCTCTCTACCTAACATAGGGGGTTGAGGAAGCGCGTTTGGCTCTCGCCTAGGTGCAGGAGGTCCTCTGAGTGGGTTTTAGTGGGTGTGAGGTCGATCTTGGGCTAAGACAAAATTGACGCCCTGGAACTTAGTGATTTTGAAGTAGTTCACATGGAACCCTAACAAAAACTCAAGCCACAGTTTCTGGAGAAAATATCGTGGGACCTCGACATTGTTGCATGGAGGCTTTTCAAAAACCATGAACCATATATTCCTCTTATTTTCTCTCCATGGCTGGTAATTACACCAATCCATGCAAACTCACATGTTCCTCACATCTGAAGGTTGTCCTATTCTCGGATCTATAAATTTTCTCCACGGTTGGGATTTTTTGATATTCGGGTTTTTTATATCCTCTTTGGATATATCAGTGGCATAATGTTCTCTCTTTCGAGCCCTATATTGGCTCAAATTGGTTATCTCACCGTGGGCAATGTGGATAGAATCGATTATGTTTTGTAGTGATGTGGTGAGGGAAACCTGAGAGGGTCCCTTGGTGTTCTTCAAGTCATCACTCAATATCCTTGACTGGTTTAAATCCCCATGTAGTTCATCTTCAGGGTTTTTTGGTGGTTAACCAAATCCATCTTTGGGGTTTTCTTCGCCGTAATTCAGGGTTTATTGGGTCCTCTGATTAGTTTGTTTCACTCCTTTGTTGGGATGGTTCATTGGTATTTCTAATTATTGTAGAGGTAATGTATTTGTAATATCAAGTTTGTTTGATTTAAATTCATTTGCAATTTTTTAAAATTTTAGATTTTATTTCAAAAAAAACAAAAAACAACAACAAAATGCAAATACTAATCCACCTACCTTATTCCAACAGTCGTGGGTGTCTTTTTGGGGTGCTTGGGAACTTGTTTTGGGCTCACTAGGTGTTGTTTCGGGGTATCTTGCACGCTCACGGGTTGTGAGTGGAATAAACTATTCAATGTTTGTTTTTTATAAAAAAGACAAGGATGCACACACGTGTTTAGCCTGTATGTGCTAAACATGTGTGCACGTCCAGACACGTGTGCACACCCAGACATGCGTGTGTGTGCTTAGGGGTGTGTACGCACTCTTATTGTCCACATCGGCAAGCCGACATGGAGGCTCACCATTGCTGAAGTAGGAAAGCATGTGTGCGTCCAATTGTGCACGCACGTTCCTGTTTGTTTTCGTTCGCGTGCTCCCATTGCATCATAATTGGGTAGCAGCTTCTTGTGGGCACCCAAAAAAGAAAGTATATACCTTGGTTTTGTAGTTACAATTGTTAATCATGAATAGAAGCCATCACATGTTGGTTTTTCCAAAGGATTTTCAAGGTATTCAAAATGTAGGATGTGTTACATGAATAGAAATCATCACATGTTGGTTTTTCCATCTAGGGGTTTCAAGGTAATCAAAATGTAGGATGTGTTAAATATTTTTGTCAATGAAGTCGCTCTTGTTGCAATGTTTGTTTAATTAATTGGAAACTTTACTTGTGAGTTGCTTGACCCCTTGCATAAAGTATTAGTTTTTGGATTGTGTAATTCACCCATAGCGTCATTATTACTCTTTCCTTGACCAATGGCTTGTTAACTCATCCATTCCTAAGATCAATGAAACTTATCGTATCTAAGATATCAAAGGGTCCACAGTATCTAGCAACTATCTTGGAACAATTCCCCAAGTTCCAGGAGCTCTTCCTGGGTCTAACTTCCAAAAGGACATGATCTCCAACTTTAAACTGTCTATTGGTTTTGTTCTTACCTGCATAACCTTTTTTCTCTATCTTGAGATTCTTTCAAATTATGCTTAATCTGAATCATCCGATCTCCCGTGTACTTCTAAAGTTTAGGTCCAATGATGATTCTATCGATTGGATTATAACAACCAAGAGGAGTATTGCACTTTCTCCCATACAATTCCCCAAAAGGACTCATCTTCATAGAGGCATGATATCCCTTATTATAGGAAATATATACCAAGTGAAAATAATCCTCCCACTTGGATGGTTGATCCATCACATACATTCTCGACATATACTCAATAAACTAATTGACTCTTTCTTCCTGACCATTTGTCTAAGGATGGTATGCTGTACTCATATTCATATTTGTGCCAAATTATTTAAACAGTCCTTTCAAAATGTTAGAAGTAAACTTTGCATGACTTTATGACACTATAGATTTCAGAATTCGATGGAGTCTAGAAACCTCTTTCATATAGATGCCTGCAATGTTGGTTGTCTTATAAGTTGTCTTTACTAGAATAAAGTGTGCAAATTTAGTCAACTATTCCACCACCACCATGATGGCATCAATATGTAGTCTTGTATTAGGAAAATTTGTGATGAAATCTATCGTCACTACATCACACTTCTATTTAGGTGTTGGTAATGCCTACAACAAACTAGCTAGATATTGATGCTCTGCTTTAACCTTCTAACATTCCATGAATCTAGCTATTTACAATGCAACACCATTTTTCATTCCTAGACAATAGTACTTATTTGTCACCATTTCTATTTTCTTCTGATAACCCGCATTCCTAAAATAAGGCACATTATGCATCTCTTTCAAAACCATATGTATTATATATCCAAAGTTTTGCACACAAAACATGTCCTTATGCATGAGGATTCCATTCTATTTCAACCTATGCTTATCAAATTTTGGTGGTACTTTCTATTCCGCAATCCATTTCTTACTTGCTGGTAATATTCATATGTAGCATTGGCTTCAATTATCTTATCTTTCAAATTTGATGTACCAGTACTAACAACTGCAACATACATCACATGTATCTTCCTACTAAGTGCATCAACTACCTTACTCTCCTTGCAATTGATGCGCTTAGTATCAAATTCATACTCACATAGTAATTCCATCCACCTTCTATGTCTTGCATTCAAGGTAGGTTGCTCAAACAAATAATTCAAACTATCATGATCAGTCCTTAATTCAAACTTCTTATCCATCAAGTAGTGTGTCCACATGTTTAAGGAATGAATGATGGCTAAAAGATCCATATCATGAGTGGCATATTTCTATTCGTGTTCTGTCAAATTTATGGATTCATAACTGATTACATGGCCATTATGAGTCAACACTTGTAATTCCCTGACAGTAATCCTTGAGCATGTGTAATGTTGTTATTTAATTATTAGTGGCACTATGTTTTTGGACTATAGAATATGGATATTATTAATATGATTTTATTATTATAATTATCTATAACAAAATAATGGCTCAACATGGACAACAACGTTGTTGGGTGGTCTTTGATTCCACATGTGAAGGGGTTGGGATTACGAGTCTTGGCTCCCCCTAACAGTGACTCTATTCCTCCTATTTTTTTATATTATTGGACCCTGGTGGTCTTATTTTGTCTAATTAATGTATTGTATACACACATGCACTCCTTCATCCATGCACCCTAGTACTCCAGTGAACTAGAGTAGTTCTCAGTCAATTAGAGTCAATCTAGTTAATTGGGAGTTTTCCTGAGTTAATTGGTAACTAAATTCACTGGTATTCATTTAATCACATGAATTCGAGTCATCTGCACTTAATTTGAGCATTTTTAGGTCAATACAAATTATACTGTTGGGCCCATAAATGACCCCTTTTTACCACACTTGACATACTTTTTTTGCCTTATCTTACCCTATTTTCATGCACCTAACATATGTTTTTCCTTCATTGGATCCCTGATTCCTTATAGGTATGATTACTTATTGTTTTATCTTATTAATACTCATGATTGTGATAAATAGGGCTTTACCTCGTGAATTATGCTAATAAGTTCGATTTATTGAAGATTGTTCAAAGCATGAAGAATACAAGTGCAGCAGGTCAAGTAGATTCTAGAAGAGACGAAAATCTATTGCCACCTATGCCCACGGACTCTATCGTTGCAGGTGCAACACGGTCAAATATCCTCATCCTACGCAAGATGCAACAACCAAAGATGCTACGGACTCGGTTAAGCGGCACACTATTATTCAAGGGTAGATGTAATTGACGGAGTGGTTCCTGATTTCATTCTGTTATTTCATTATTGGCTCATGCAACAAACTTCCTATATTCTTTGCTTTTGTTTCGCCACAGCTGTAACAACGCATTGTAATAGGGAAGCCTGAAGATCGTAGATCTTCATGGCTACCGATATTAGTGGATAGAAGTTATGAATATCAATGTATAAATATGAGGGAGTATGTAGATACAAAGTTTGGAATTTAATTGATCTTATTGTATAAGCTGTGACAGAGACTATACTTTTATTTTATCATCTAATACAGGGAGCAGGATTCTTCTGATTTTTGTGCTTTAACTTGTGTTAGTGTCTAGCGTGTATGTTTGAAGGTTGGGCCTGCCTTCCTACAGAGATTGTTGAGTTAATTAGGTATTTGTCTTCTCTGTCATGTGGTGTGGATGTTACAGTAGATGTATTCTTTTATAACAACTGCAACAATAATGGTTTATTATGTGTTTCCTCAATTGATCAGTAATTGCATTTCTTGTGAGCTGCACCATAGTGGTGTGACAGTCGACTGTGTAAACTAATTTTCTTTATGCACTTGTGTGATAGCTGTAACAGCCGACCTCATCCCTAGTTTCTTTCAATTTTTGTCTTTCTTGAGTTTTGCTAATTCAGTCCATTCACATTTATAATTGTTGAGTTTATTTCTAATTTCTAGATCAAGTTGGATTAAGATAGTTATAACGGCTTGGTAATTTAGGATTTAACTTTCTGCAAAAGTAAATCTAGATGTTTATTTTATGAATCTTGTATTTCTAGATTAAGGTTGTAAGAAGGTATTTGTGGTTTTGCATTCTTAAGAAGGTAAATTAGATTAAGTTAATCATGGGAAAAGTTGGGATGAATAGGAAGGTAGGGTATTTTATTCACAACATCAGCTACTTAGTGTTTAAGCACAGACAGTGTAAATTATCTTTGCAATAAAAAAACTTTCCTGGGTTGACAATTCATATTGAACATTCTGTATGTTGGCTTTAATTAACTTGCATATAGAGTGCCCAACATATACTAGGTGCATGGAAGTGAATTTGGGAATATTCAAGTCAATATATAGAATTTGAGCTACCTTCATGCAAGGGGAGTAATTCATGGGTAATTTGAGTCAATTATTGTGGGTTTGAGTCATTGTTGAAAAATATGAGTTAGCTAGTGATTGGGAGTGTGTTTCTCAGTTGTTTAGAGTTGATCTCGGTGGATTCAAGTTACTCTATTGAGAACTTGAATGGTTCAGTTAGTTGTCTTGAGAGATTGGCATGATACTATGCACACACTTTTACACCAGTTGTCTTGCAGAGAATGGATATCTTGTGAGGAGGGTTTAGCGATACAGTGGAGAGACTAATCTCCCTTCAATTCAAACACCTAAGGAGAGGGATTTGAATTTATTCTATTATATTTCGTTCATTCCTTCATTCATTGAGGAAGGGATATTTGTTCATGCCATGATTCCTGGGAGCTAGGTAAGTTTGTAAACTTGGGATCCCACATATTCGCTGCTATGTGTTTGAGCTGTGTGCTTGGAGAAAAAGGATGATGGTCATGTTTGGAGTAATCCTAATCAACCATGGTATAATTCCTCGATGTCCACCATTTGTCTTTGCCTTGATCTTGCACATAAATACTGATGGTGAATGATAATGTCTTGTGGAACCTAGGAGGTGAAGGAATTACCATTTCACCTAGTAGTGGGGTGGAGGAGTAATTAGGTAGTGATGGATTGAGTTGTGGCTTCTCAAACTGTTATTTTCTTGAGTATGGTATGGTTATGTGGTGTCTATTGCTTATATATATATATCCTATATTTGCACATAAATACTGATGGTGAATGGTGATGTCTTCAGGCACCTAGAAGGTGAAGGTATTACCATTTTGGTGATGTCCTAAGGGACCTAGAAGGTGAAGGGATTTCAATTTCCCCTAGTAGTGGGGTAGAGGAGTAACTTGGTGGAGATAGGGGGAACCTTGTGGAAGAAATTCCTATGTTTGTGTTCCTCGGGTTGTGGGCTTGTGTTTTATCCTTAGAGACCGAGTGACAAGATACCTTCTCATGTTAATTCCAAGACCTCGATCGTGCGGGTGAACTGCAGTGGTGCTTTTTCCTGACAATGTACAAGGTTGTGAGGAAAGTTGTTCTGTTGATACCAATTGCACATCAATAAAAGATAAGTAATTATGCCATTTTATATTTTATCTATGCTATTATACATGCTCTCATGAAATATTATATATCTCTATCTTTATATTTTTTTAATTTGTATATATGTTCATGGTGAATGGCTAACCCAATGTTGATAAATTGGAAACTCGAGGAAGAGGTATGTTGATGTGTTAGCCTAGTGGTTAGTAGCTAGTTTGTTTACATAATTTATGATTAATAGGAGGCATGATTTTAGGACATACATATGGCCATGTATGGTTGTTCCGGATAATATCATCCACATGATTTATGGAAGTCATTTAATGAGGAAAAATATGATCTAATAATAGTGTTATAAATCAACTATTTGAGGTAGAGTAGACTGTTGATTTAATGGATGTTTTAGGAGTCTATTTGCTTATGGATTATGAACATTTATGCATTTTATATTTGGACAGTCCATATGGACGTATATGGATATATCATATTAGGTCCCAAATGGGTTTATAGACTAATAATTTCATGTATTAAATATTATGCATTGATGTATAAATCTGATTTAAGGAAAGATAGTAATGCTGATTTTAATGTGATGTTAGAAGATAGTATTTTGTGGAATAATGTTCATGGGACAGATTTATATTTGAGGAAAACAATATGGACATGTATGGTTGTATCGTTTCATATCTAAGAGGGGATTGGAAATATGGATATATTTCTATATGACCTTCTATGTTTATATTTTTAAACTATGTCTCCTTAGAATGTTGAAATGTTGAATGGTTACTATCGTAAATGGAGTTTTGTGAAAGAATGTAACTCTAATTTATTTAGTTGATTAGATGGATATGGATGGATTTCGATAGTTGTAATTATAGTTATTCAATATGTGAATAGGTTTATGGTTTGGATGTATTCATGTGTCATTACGCTACATTGCAAGTAGAATAGGTAACTAGGTTGCATTGGAACGGAAATATTCCCTAATGGTTGAATGTATTAGAAGTTTTAAATTGTTTGGCATGTTATTCTGACCTTCAAGAGTATTATTCTATTGTTCTTAGCCTAGATTTATAAATCCCTTTTGTTAAAGAGCTAGTTACCCAAACTCGGTGTTGTTTCCCAAGGTTGGGTACATTACAAAACTCCACCAATTCCTTGCTTCTATGCATCGGTGCATATTGCAAATATTTCATTAGGATCTACAATCTTTAGAACTGGTTCACTGGTAAGAATTTCCTTTAGTCTCTAAAAATTGTCTTCACACTTGGAGTTCCATTCAAACTTCACACCTTTCTTCTACAAAGACGTAATGGGGTGAGATAACTTGGATAAACCTTCAATGATCTTCATTAGTACCCTACCAACCCCATAAAATATATTACTTCTAATACATTCTTTGTTTTTTTCCAGTCCATTATACCTCTTATCTTTTCAAGACCAATTGAGATGCCTTATTATGGTATGGTGTGCCCCCATTAGTGGATTCTACTCTGATAAAATGAAAACCTACTTAGTTTGGCATACAACTGATGTTCTCTAACTACTTTCATCACCAATCTTATATTCTCTTCATGTTATTCTTCTGACTAAAAATAGATAAGGATGCCATCCAAGAATATAATTACAGACTAATAGAAATACTTTCTAAAAACTCCATTCATTAGAGACATGAATGTTTCCATTGCATTTATCAATCCAAAAGGTACCACTGTAAACTCAAAATGACCATATCTGGTCCTAAATGTTTCCTTATTGGTGTCTTCATTCTTGATTCTAACTTGGTGATTTCCCAATCTCATATCTATCTTTGAGAATACTTTGGCTCCTCTCAGCTGATAAAAAAAGTAATAAATCGTCGGAAAGGGATACTTATTCCTGATTATTCCTTTGTCCAATTATCTATAATCTATACAAATTCTTAGAGTTCTATCTTTCTTCTTTACAAACAACACAAGATCTCCCCAAGGTGACACATTGGTTCTTATGTAAACTTTATTCAATAACTCTTCTAACTACATATGCAACTCTTTAAATTCTAGAGTGCTCATTATGTAAGGTGATTTAGATGAAGGGACTGCACCTAGCACCAAATCAATAGTGAAATTAATCTCTTTCTCTCAGGTGGCATTCTTGGAAATTCTTGAAATTATACATATGCAAAGTCTTGTAACACTGGGTAGTCTTGAAACTTTGGTTCTTTTCCTTCTTTTGGCTCCTCCACATGAGTTGCATGCGACTGGAAACCTTATCTAAAACACTTTCTCAACTACATAGTTTGTATCTGTCTCAAAAAAATCTATGGTCTAGGTATACCTCTCATTGTCACTTGATTTCCTTCTTCATGCAAACAAGTATAAGTTGTTTACCTCAATAATAGTATGAGTTGTCACTTGATATTCCTATTTCCAAATCAATTTCAAAATCACATATATAGAAATCAAGTTGTATTTTGTAGACTATTGAAGAGATCCCAATCCGTGAGATTAGGTGAGGGAAATGTTTAATTGCAATAAGATTCCACACCCTCTCTTAATAAAACCACACTTGCGAAAATGCAAGAATCGATGGAGGGTTCTTGCTCATGGTGTTGTCTCTATTATGACTAGTTCAATTGTATATGTAGTTGAAGAAAGATATGATTCTCGATTGTCATGACTAAGGGAAAAGTAAAGAAACTGTTTTTCTTCATTTGAAACTTTAATGTTCTCTCTTGTTCAAACCTAGAATGGGACACATGATTCTTGACTTAGCACTAGAACTAGACATATAATTCTTGAATTAGCACTAGAACTCCACACATAAATAATAAAGAATCTAAACAAATTATTAAAACTATATGCATCATTGTCTAAACAGATAGAACAACGACTTGTTGCTATGCAGCTTCCCTTGTCAATTATCTCATCTGTGTCAAAAAAAAAAAATCCTAAAAGAAGTCTCTCAACATTTTAAATAATGGCATAAAAAAGAAATACAAAAAAGACATATTATAAATAAGTTGATAAATACATAAATTTATTTTAAATTATTATAATTCTAAAATTTAATCCATTATTATATAATTCTGTTAATTTAATCTAGGAATAAATCATTTCTTTAAAAATTAGATAATTATTATATGTTTATATTTATGAAAGTTTATTTTTAAGTAATTCTATTTTTTTAACATTATAAAACTAGGGGAGGCGAGGTGCACGAGGGGTCATCTTTGACCCCATAGGAAACAAAATCTCTCAGTTTGGTTGGGGGATAGGGAAAAGAACAAATGACCAAGCAGAATGGGGTTTCTTGATGCAAGGAGTAGAATTATTAGCCTCCCTTAGTTTTGACTCTTGTATTGTGTTTGGAGATTCAAAAATAGTGCTAGAAAAAAATATATAGAATATAAGTAGTCAAAGTGAATGCGTAAGCATGCTCGACCACAATGTAGAGGGAAAAGGCTCAAGTGAATAAATAGAAGAAATTGGTCCCTTCTTGATGCGGACAAGACCTCCGGACCTTATGCTGGTGTTTCTGGTGTTTCTAATGGTGGTGGATCAGCAACAATTCATTTAGGTAACATGAAGTAAAAGGAATGGACCTGGCACGAGCATGAGTTGGTCATCCAAGCAACCCTTCACACGGTTATATATCAATATTTAGTTCCAGTTTGATATCCAAATAATTAAAATGCAGGGACCTCGAGACCCTCCTCGAAAGGCACTCAAACTGTCCTCAAACTTCCCGCTAACCTAAGGCACATTGGCTCCATTCCCTAGGTCTTGGCTCACCCATTAAGATAGAGTAAAGGTGACCACACCCTGCCCTGACTGACACGCTTTCTCGGCCTCATTCCTAGTGGTAAAGAAATTTCAACATGGGTTGGTAGCAGGGATGGAATTTGACAGGTAAATGGCAGTCATGGGTCAATTTACCCATCAAATACAGTTAATATTTTACCAAGACCGTCAAAATCTGGCTTAGAATAGAGAAAACGTTTCAGATTTTGATTATTACTGGCAATTTTGACGGGTGTCCGTCATTTGAAATTCCAGCCCTGGTTGGTAGCTAACACAAAAAGGGTGCAAAAAAGGGTCTTGACCAACATTCAAGTTTTATGTAAAGTACAATTCCATCATATTCTGAGACACAATAATAAGAAAGATGATGAAATGACTAACACACGTGCTAAGTTAAAGTTGGGTTATATCCCCATAAAAAATCGATTTCGTATGTGAAATGGTTCCCATGTTAGTGAATTGAATTCTTCATAAGGACCCCCATTAGAGGAAATTTCAACTCAAAATGGGCCTCCTAAAAAGAATTAATAAAATAATAGTTAAAATAATAAAATAATAAATTTATTAATTTTGGAGGAAGAAAAGAAAAAAACTACTTTCTTCTTTGTATTTTTGACATATCTCCACATGTTTTTACTCAAATTTCAATTGGGAGAGCTCATTGGATGCAGAATTAAATTACGCATCCTACGAGTACCCACTCGGCAAACTTTTGACGGACCCCGCTACCCCAAAAACAAGAAATACCTGAAAAATGTGATGATGACAAAAAAACTATTTTTTTCTTTGTATTTTTGACATATCTCCACATGTTTTTACTCAAATTTCGATCGGGAGAGCTCGTTGGATACGGAATTAAATTCCGCATCCAGCGAGTACCCACTCGGCATACTTTTGACGGACCCCGCTACCCCAAAAACAAGAAATACCTGAAAAATGTGATGATGATGTCATCATCACGTTTTTTAGGTATTTCTTGTTTTTGGGGTAGCGGGGTCCGTCAAAAGTATGCCGAGTGGGTACTCGCTGGATGCGGAATTTAATTCCATATCCAACGAGCTCTCCCGATCGAAATTTGAGTAAAAACACATGGAGATATGTCGAAAATACAAACAAAAAAAGTAGTTTTTTTTATGATACCTATCCCCAAATTTATATTAAAAAAGTGATTAAGACCTATACGGTATTTCAAATTTAAACCAATTTCATTGGCTACCACATGATGACATGGAATTTGAATCAAAGTTAAAAGGCCCATTTTGAGTTGAAATTTCCTCTAATGTTTGGTCTTTTTCTTTTCTTCCTCCTTGAAATTAGGTGCTCAACATGCAAAGGAAGGGGGGGCATAAAGGCCCCATGATACCCCCTTGTTTTTTTCGGCAGGAGAAATAATTTGGTGGCAACTCCGGTGGGAAAATGGAGGGTCTTTTAAATGTTTGTAAGGTTGGTATTTAATGCCCAACTGATTGAAAGGACAATATCGGTTGGTGCATTCAAGTTCCACAAGGATTATCTGTTCTCGAGACTTCCCCTCGCATGTACGGACGGTCAGACTAATGGGAATGGAAATTTCGGGTTTTAACCAACTTAGAAGGGAAAGGAATAGCTACAAATTTGATATTATGGACGCACATCTTCTTTTTGATATCACAACTCTAAGCTTATCTTACAAGACCGACAGAATGAACGAGCCTTTGAATGAAATTTGGGAAACCAAGAATGTTTATCTGGACACCAGGAAATGTTTGTACAACACCTTCGAGCTAGGCAAGGAGACATTAGAGGCAAATAGGAAAATTGGCCTGGACATTGTGAGGTTGGACATGAGGATAGAGGATGTGGAAATGAACTTGTGAGGAAGGAAATGTAGAGGAAATACAGAAAGAGATGCAACTTATGAAGAACAATGAGATAACCAATTTTGAAAGCATGAGGAATTTTCCTATAGAAATGAAAGGCTTGATAATGGAAGCTATTGCAACCAAAAGTGAAAGTGAGTGGAACGAGGATAGGTTCATCCGGATTCAAGCAGAGCTTGCAACGGATTCAAGCAGAGCTTGCAACAATTTAGTAAGTTGTTGAAGACTCAGATGGAAAGCGGGAAAACCAATATGTGAATGATAACAACGTCGCTATGGAAGAAGGGAAAATTTCGCACTCGGATGTGTTACCAGGTCAAGAATGAAGTCTTATTTCTTTGGCTTTTTATGTATAATTATCGATGTTTTTTTTCATAAAACTCTCCTATCAATATGTAAAGATATACTTGTTAAAAGTAAAAATTTTGCTAAAAAATTAAACTAACTTTTTTTATAAACATTAAGAAAACTTGTTCACCTAGTGTACTTCCACTCAAGGTTCTAAAGTTAGAATTTTTTGGCTTAGTTTTCTGCTAAATTCTCTTTTTCTTAATGTAATATATATTATTCCTTTTTATTAAAAACAACATTATACAATTTCACATAACTTAATAGTATAGAAGAATAAGACGAAAAACATTATATCATTTAACATAACTTAATATTCTACCATAATGAGATAGAAAATATTTATACAATTTAACATAACTTAATATTCTAGCTTAATGAGAATATATTTTCACTTTTTTTCTACCTGAAAGAAAACTAGTCCTTAATCAATTAGAAGCATTTAAAGTTATGCTTTAAAATCAAAGGTGTAAATAGTATTAAGAAAATAATACTTTTAATTTGGTGAGTATGGATGGTTTCGAAGAGTTTTGAATTCAGCTATGTAATAGTTGATGTCCATATTATCTTGGTTTCGAAATATAATTTTAATTAGAAATCATTTTAATTTTAAAAATATACTTAAACCATACCTCAAAGAAATAATTAAGACCTTTTATTGGTCTAAAATAAATATGTAAGCATCTATGGTTCAATCTTCAAACTTACCTATTTTAGATTATAGTCTGAAGGCTACGGGCAACCACTTTAGAGATATTTCAAGCTATCATTCAAGATAGGTGTCCTCATCAAGATACCTTGACTACTTCAGCCGCCTGAGTGGAATACACATTCCATGGAGTTTGACATATAAATATTTAATTAAATGAAATGAAATTAAATGTTGTCAAACTGTGATTATCTGTGTCTCGAGAGCGTCTTGATTGATTGAATTGAGATAATGTGTGGAGAGCCATTAGCGATTTGATTGGTTGGATTGAGATATTGAAGGAACAAGGATCAGATATCGTGGGTTTCCAGTAGTCTATCCGCTCCCGAAAGTCAATGCCGGTGCTGCTCGAAAGTGAAAGCTGGTGCAGAATATGGAGCTGAGAAAGCTTAGCACTATAATTTTGATGGTGGTCGATGGATCTACAGCACCACAAAATTTATATAACTAGCTGTCCAATGCAACAATCATAATAACAGAGAAGTACCTAGGCTGAAACAGCTTCGTCTGCTCAGCTTTCATGGCTGTAATTAAAAGTATGAAAGAGGGTGTAAGCCTGGCACTGGCACTGGCACTGGCACTGCAATTCTGCATGGTGCTTCATGGAAATTCTGCTTCTTGTCCCACGGATTATGATTATGTCCGTCAAATTCCATGGGACTCCAGTTATTGCAAAACCGGAATTGATGACGGCCAATGCTGCGAGACATTGATGGTGTTATTCGACATAAGCGCCGCGCAACATCTCAAGGACTCGTCCATGTTCATGTTTCCTGATTATGCCTCTGCTACAGCCTGCATCGATGATTTTCAACAACAGATTTATTCAATGCCCACGGTTGCTCTTCCCCCGTCCTTCAATATAAAAGCTGATTGCCTGAAAAACCCATCCCTATTTGTATCCAACCGTACTGTGTGCGACGGTATACAGTCAAAACAGGATTGGATTGATCTGGTAGGCACTAGTGCAATCGACTCGTCCTGCAAAGGGGATCTCTCCGACTTAGCAGATTGCAATTTATGCATTTATGACACTAACCAGGTTAATAGCAGATTGCTCGCGATGAATAAAAATATTACCCAGACAACCATTCTTATGTGCCTCACGTTCGCGCTTCTCTATGCTTCTGTGGTGAATGAATTGGGTCCAAAAAACCCAAATACCGCTTCCTGTGTACTAAAATTAGGTATGTCCCCGCACAAAGGGAAAGATAACGGCCGTCTGGTTTTAATCTCTACCTCTGCGGGCGCTGCAGTTATAGTCATTTCTCTTTCTGCGTTTCTGATTGTTTGTCTCCTATGGCCGGGCAGAAATAGCGCAACACACAAGCAGTTCTTGAAGAGGCACAGAAAGCTCTTGAGGGGAACAGCGAAATCGAAGACGGGCGCAACATGGTTCAGCATACAGGAGATCAAGGCTGCGACCAACAATTTCGACGGGAGAAATCTCATCGGTCATGGGGGATTTGCGACAGTGTATATTGGAACTCTTCCCGACGGGCAGCCTGTGGCCGTGAAGAGAATCAGAAACTGCTCCAAGGAAGGAGATGCGCACTTTTTAAACGAAGTGGAGATTATCAACAATATCAGACACCGGAATCTGGTCGCTTTGCGAGGCTACTGCGTTGCCAGCGACGACAAGGCCGGGCACCAACGGTTTCTGATACACGATTACATGCCCAATGGAAGTCTGGATGAGCATCTCTTTGCAGGAAACTCAAGGGCTCCATTGAGCTGGTCCCAGCGGAAAAATGTGGTCCTAGGGATTGCCAAGGGTTTGGCTTATCTTCACTGCGGTGTCCAGCCCGCGATTTATCACAGGGACATCAAACCCACTAACATTCTGCTTGATGACCAAATGAATGCCCGTGTGTCGGATTTCGGTCTGGCGAGGATCATGAATACAGTAGAAAAATCTCATCTGACCACGAGGGTAGTAGGAACTCATGGCTATTTGGCTCCCGAATACGCTCTTTACGGCCAGCTTACAGACAAGAGCGATGTGTATAGTTTCGGCGCGGTATTGTTGGAGATTATGAGCGGCAGAAAGGCTCTGGACACCTCCCTGCAATCGGCTTCCAACTATCTGATTACGGATTGGGCATGGTCGCTTCTGAAAGCGGGGAGAGTTATTGAAGTAGTAGATGAAAGGATCCGTAACAGCGGACCTGTGAGCATCATGGTGAGGTTCGTTTCAGTGGGTATTCTGTGTGCCCATGTTATGGTGGCTTTGAGACCCACGATTGCAGAAGCTTTAAAGATGTTGGAAGGGGACATTGAAATTCCTGAAATCCCTGACAGGCCTTTTCCCATGATGTTACATGTCTGAGCTACGGAAACAATGGATCTTGAAATGACTAGAGCCATGGCCTCACTTTGATCTCAGGGCATGAAAGGTGTTCTGGAGCCTGGACCATGGTACGCAGGCGCACTCACGCCCACAATTCCATTCGCCTCTCGGAGGCTTTCAGTTGTGTATCGCATGTCGTCGTGGCCACAAATACTCTACATGCTATAGAGCATTTAATGGGACAGTGCCCTCGCATTAAATGCTCTATAGCATGTAGAGTATTTTTCGCCTGTCTTCGTTAGGGCTTTTCCTGATTGTACAGGCTAAACTTATTGTTCAATTGTGTATCTCATGTCATCGTTAGGGCCTTTCCTGATTGTACAGGCTAGACTTACTGTTCAAGGGTTTAATTTAAGTCTCAAGAAGAATTTGTCATCTTTCTTCTGAAAGTCTCACAACCTTGTCTCAACAGACCTATGTATCTTTCTATTTTGTAAATGGTAAATTTGTAGTTTTGGAGTTCACGTGTAACCTATCATGTTCATCACCTATAAGTTAAAGTCGTTACTTCAACTTATAATTTTAATCTCAAATCTATTTGTGAACTTATAATTATAATCTTACAACTATAAGTTAAAGTCAATACTTCAACTTATAATTACAATCTCAAATCTATCTGTGAACTTATAATTATAATCTTAAATGAAGCTCTGAAGGTAATTTTTTATATTGAAATTGTGGTTTCCAACCAATTATCCTCAAGAAGGGTCGCGTAAATTCTTATTCACAATGCAGTCGTACTGCGGGGGTTTCCATGGAAGGCAGCCTCAGCTGCATGATATTAAACGCCCTGTCTCGCGAGAACGCCGTGGAGGGTCTTGTGGCTGTCAAATTTCTCGTAGTATATGCAGGCTGCCCCGCTGGCTTAGGGCTTCCATTAGTTAACCCAACTTACGGGTGTTTACATGTATGTGTTCTTGTAAATTTACATGGACGGGTTGCATGGTAAATTTCCGAGTGTTTGGAATTTGGAAAGAACACTGCATCACTGCCGCCCTCCAAATCCGCGTACGCAGGAACACCGAACTTGCGGATTGAAATCGTTTACCGCTGTACGCGAATCAGATTGAAGCTGAACAAAAAAATAAATAAATAAATTCGGATGAATCACAGAATTTTCTATTTGTTTGAGCATTGTGTTATGGGCATTTACACATTGATATTTACACCTTTAGGCGGCGTTCTTTTCTTAAGACGCTTTTGAAAAAACTGTTCATCCTTCGTCGTCCCTCCGCCCAACCAATGTCTTCTACGAATAAAATTTTGAAACGTGTGTACTATTGTTGGGAAGTTGTTGGAGTTCTGACTCTGTCTGTTCTCTGTGGGTTACCGCAGTTGGCTGTACTGTGTTTGATAAGTGTACTAAGCCTGCTTTTGCTAACAGTTGTGTGTTCTAGAAATTCAGTTAGTGCGTCTCTTCCCTCTGGCGTATTTCTCGGCCGTCTAAGAAGCACAATCAAGCTCATAGGCATTAGGTTATAGACGGCCCTGTTCAAGAAGAAAGAAGAATAGGCTTGGTTTTTTATTATTATGTCCCCGAGGGAAATATATGAATTGCTTACAGCTATTAATCTATTTAGTTAATTTTGATTTTTCATTTGGAATATTATTTATTTAGTGTAATTTTTTAAAATTGTAATTAAATGACATGTTATTGGTTCAGCACAAGTGATGTTGGTGTAGATATTTGTGTCTCAAGATTAAACTGCAGAGTTGCTTCATTCTCTTGTCTTGGGATATGATATGGTGCCTGCTGGGAATTGATTGCCAGCTATTTTTCATTAATATTTCGAAATCCTTTCTTCTTGGAGTTGGAATTCCAGGTCTGTGACGTGCCAACAGCTTCTCCACCTGCAAGGGTTTCATACTTCCCTGCTACATTTGTCTATTATCATTATGGAATACTAAATGTGCCTTGAGAAGAAAAATTATCAAGGTACACATTCTGGTCTTATATCACTGGTTGTTGATATTTGCATATTCCTAATAGACAAGTTTATCTTTCCACTATTTTGCGTAAACTATCAAATAAATCTTTCTAACTGTTTTGCATAAATAAACTATCAAATAAATATTTTTAACTGTTCTGCATAAACTATCAAATAAATTTAGGCATGGCTATCTTCGATCTAAATATAACTTAAATTTGATTTCTAGATGTGGGGTTGTACCTTTATGTGCTAAAAAGTACAGTACTAATTTATTTTGCACGTATGATTAGTCAACAGGCCAAAAAGAAAGACCAAGTAGCTGGGTTTGATGCCCGGCTTGAGTCAAGCATCATGAATATTTGTCACGGGAATTCAGATGATATTTATGGCACTGCGAATTCACTTACCTGATTGAGAACCTACTCAAAATTCTGCTTGATCTCCAGAATTTAAAAGAGAGGGACGAAAGGGAAAATTCTAGATTGAGAAAAAAAGAGATGAGGGTTCTCCAGCAAAAAATAGGGTGAATTGGTCAGAGAATGAATTCAATGGAGCATGGTGTCAGTTTCTTGATCATTGCAAATACATTTATTAAAAAATAATCTTCAGAAAGTAATGATGTTTCATTTTTAAAAAATCATTAATATTGAAGTAGAATTACAAGATGAGATCAGAAAAGGGCATGAGTTTAAGAGGGCGATTGAGGATTTGCACAAAAAGTATGGAGCCAAAAGGTTAATGGCTGACATGGAAAGTAATGGACGGGGTGGTGCTTCCACACTCGAAGTCCATAAAATGATATGCACATCATCAGAGTAGTAGGAACATAATCCTCCAGTGAAGAGACAGATCGAGAAAAAACCAAAATGAAAACCAGAGAATTGTGGAAGCTTTATCTCTATAATCCTGTGAAGGGTGCGAGCTCATGCTTGAGTTTAAAACTAGGATGAGTTTAAAACCCTAGTTGCCTCTCCTTCTCCGGGAACTGGTAGGTGTTCGACTTGGGAACTGAAGCTCAGGTCCAGACCTTCTGATACTCTTCTATAAGGAGCGATACACCTCAAAAAACCTAAAAAACCGGTCACGGGTTGCATGGGTTCAAACATCGCGAGAAAAGTATTCCAAAGGAAGGACTTCGAACCCTAAAAAAAACCATATGTCCAATTATGCTCTCGATCACCATAACAATTTTTATCTTTGTGATCAACATTATTAATTCGCCTGAACAAGTCAGACTGCACACGAACGCTAAATGGTCTCTGCAGGGATCAGGAGCGATTGTGAAACCATTTTCTTATTGTATTTGTTAATTATTCTCAAAAAAAATTTACAAAATAATGTGCAAATAAATGGATTTGACACTGAATAGTAAATGAATTTATGTTATATGGGACATAGAAATGTCCCACATTTCAGCAAAATGTAGTCACTAAACTAATTCAGTGTTCTCAATTCCATGCAGTACATTCGTCATTGATCAAAAGTGTGGTGCCTACACGCAACAAATCTATTGGGAGACAAATGGTGGGTTTGAGTGTTGTAAAAAATGATCTCTCAGCTTTTCTTGATCCTTCTAAAACTGATGATGTGCAACAGGGAGTCCTTGAGCTTCTAAGTTCTCTACTTTTGGGGTAAGAGTTTTTCTTCATACAGTGGCCTTCATGTGACGGAATGGTTGATTTTCCATGGAATGTTATGCTTGCTTTCCTGCTTTTCCCGGGTAAGATTTTTTCTTCATACAGTGGCCTTCATGTGACGGAATGGTTGATTTTCCATGGAATGTTATGCTTGCTTTCCTGCTTTTCCCCGTGGTCTTTGTGCATGTGTGCCAATACTAACAATGACATACCTCTAACAGTGGGATACCACTATGTGTTTTCTAACAGGTGGATACTTCTATGTGTGTGGCGTCTTGAAATTGTTTTTACTACCATGAAATCTTCTCTCCTCTTTATATAAAATTTTCATGTAAAATTATTGTTATTATATTTTTTATGTTAAAGATTTCTCTCCTCTTTATATAAATTTTTCATGTAAAATTATTGTTATTATATTTTTTATGTTAAAGATTTCTCTCCTCTTTATATAAAATTTTCATGTAAAATTATTGTTATTATATTTTTTATGTTAAAAATATTGCTTAGCTGTTAGGAATGGAAAAGCTCTACCCAGAGTCATGCTCTCGGTTTGTTTTCTATTATAAGTGTTATTTTTTATTCATTTATAGGCACTCTCAGCACCATCTTACATATGGATTCTATTTTAGTATACTCATACTTATATTTAATTTTTTATTCTTCATGTAGGCAGCAAGGACAAAGAGCCACAAGAATGCTACCCCAGAATACTATTAAGCTTTTGATCAGGGTAGTTATACATTTAACATTTGGATTTTTTGTTTATTCATTTAGGTAATTTTGCATCTTTCACCGTGTAAGCTTCTCATGATGGCATTGATCTGCGCCCAATACTTTAAATGCATGAGTGGTTATAGGTATGTGCCGAGCATAGTAAGAATTGTGCAGGGCCACGTCTTTCTGTCCATTTCTATTCTGGTTGTAAAGTCTCTGCTTGAAACTTGTGCATTTAGCTTGGCGGATGGCTCCCTGCATTTGCACTTGTATTAAATTTTCAGTACTTAATAATCTCCACATAGAATTCAATGCTATCAAACGAAATGAATGAATATAAGCAATTCAAAATAATCTACAATATGATACGTGACAGGGCAGGCTAAGTCTATCAAATTCAAACCATGTCGGCTAAACTTGGTAATGAGAGTTTGGAGAGTTGAGTTTGGCACTGGGATATCGTTGTTCGACCCACTCAAGCTTGCAGTCGTCGAGTCTCTCCTCCCAAGTAAAAATTCCCAGCCCAGACCTCCAGTTTGAGTTTTTTTCATCCATAAACAACATGAATATTCACTCGCAGTTACATTAATGTCACTAGTTACTATTATTTACGCTTATACTCTTGGAAATCAACACTAGTAAATACGTTCTTTTGAATGAAAGAAAAGTTCAACAGTGAATCGATTAATATATATTACCAGGACCATTGAATCACGAGCTGCAATAGCGAGAATATTTGTAGAGGATAGAGTTTGTGGGCACTCCATCTCTAGTACACTCTTAATCTCATCAATAACTTCAAATCCTCTGACAAAGTTTATTTTGGGAAGCGCTCCCTTCTCACTCACAATGCTTCCACTGTCATCCAGTAGTATCAATGCGTCACATCCCTGTCATACCAAATACACATTTAAATACTACCAATAAGATCAAACTGCGTTTAAAAAAACCCTATCACCTAGACAAAGCAATCATGGAAATGAAGCTCGAGTAAGGACGCCCCCCATTCGAGCTTCCTTCATGACAGCCTTCTCTACTACTATCTTATTATCTGTTTGGCCATAGGACATGACAGCGCATAAAAAGTGGGATCAAAGAATTGAAATAAGCCTGAGTCGAACGGGTACAAGGATCGGATAATGAGAATGATACTAGGCATGCGTGCAACAAAAAAATTAACAAAACAGGGAGAGTGAAGATGGAAGAAATAGTTATGGCCATTCTCGTGGATGAATCTACAATAATATTGAACTGCTATTCCAATCTATGTATGAACCTAGAAGGAAAAATAGAGAAAGCACTAGAAAACGGCCTGGGTTATGTGGATGTTTATTTATATCAACCACCTGTGGAGTGAAGGGAAGTAGGGTAGCTTTTATAAAAAGAGTGAAGGTCATTGTAAAGGTTCGCATTACCTTTATGTGTTTTACTGTTTCAAAATTTTTAATAGTGTATAAATTAAATAAATAAAGATTATAGTTTATAATATTATATTTTTAGTATATAAATAAAATAAAATAAAGATTTTATAGTTTATAATATTTTTTTGGTATATATAAAATTTAATTAAAAATTTCATGTTTTTTAATATTTTTACATTAAATATATAATTAAATTTTATAAAATAATAGATATATATGAATTAATTTACTAAATTTTGAAATATTTAAATATAAAAGTAAGTTAAATATATATTATAATAATTTTAAGAAAAAAGTTATTATTTTTTTTGGTGTAAAAAGTTTAACCTAATTTAAAAGAAATTATAAATATTTTCTATTTAGAAACTTTATTAGGTAATATATCTATGTTAGAAAATACTATAAAATACTTTCTATTTAAGAACTTTAACTTTATTAGGTAACATACCTATGTTAGAAAATATTATAAAATCAAATAGAGTAATATCAACTATAAAGTATCATAAGTTCTAAAAATATATTATAATATTATAATTTTATATAAAAGCTTTCATTATAAATTTATGTCTTTTTATGTGATGTATGAAAACAAATCTAGTAATATAAATCATCACGTGTTTCTAGAAATATATATTAACATGGTATTTTAAAGAAATACATTGGTTCTAAAAATATATTATAACATAATAATTTTATATAAGAACTTTCATTATAAATTTATGTCTTTTTATGTGATATATGAAAACAAATCTAGTAATATAAATCAGTTTCTAGAAATATATATTAACATTATATTTTAGAGAAATTAGAAGCTTGACTAGAGTAATGACATTTTGTGTTGATTGGAAACAATTAAGATACACAAAGGGGAGTTTCACATTCCATTTTGAGGTGAAAGGAAAGATAATGAGGTTTTCCTACCTCATTTTGAGGTGACCGGAGGTGAAAGGAAAAATAATGAGGTTTTCCTACCTCATTTTGAGATGACCCAAAAGATAATGAGGTTTTCATACCTCATTTTGATATTGATGAGGATAGATAATGAGGTTTTTATACCTATTTTGAGATTGATGAGGTTTTGTTTAATATAGCTTCTAGTTATTGGAAAGCATGAAAATTGGATTGGTTTATAAGTTATCTTCTTCTTATAATTATGTTTGAATTACCACATAAATAAAAATAATTAGGTTTTCATGGGACATGTATAATACAATTCTTATTTTACCAAACATAAAATTTTATAAATAATTAAATAATTGAGAAAACAAAACCCATCTTTATACTTGAAGTGTACATTTTAATATTAATAAAAAATTAGTATGTAAAAACAAGGAAACTTTAAAAATAGTTTTATTTGTTTATAAATAAATAATAACTTAAATATTATATATCTTATTAAGCTTTCAATATATTGCAATAAAGGCACATAATACATCAAAACCATGGATATGCTTCACATATATTTTCAATCATGTTAATATTAATATAAGAATTTAGGCTATTTAAACATATTTTATGTAGTGTTTTTTTCTGTTTTCCTCGCTTAATTTTCATTTTAATACTTAATTTTCACTTACTAGTTATTGTATTTTCACTTCCAAAATTATATATTTACAATAATTTCTGTCGCATTAAAAATAATAATCACATTCTACCATTGTTATAATGTCCACCCTTTATACAAGAGTCAATATTTGTATTAGTTACACCAATATCCATATATGTAAAGTTAACATAATTTTTTTACAAATAGAACCAATGATACCACAGCCTCCCTATAATCATCAGTTATAATAAGTTATAATTATTTAATTTCAATACCTATAATCATAATCATAAGTTATAAATAAGTTATAATCATTTAATTTTAATAATATAAAATGATTTTAACATTATGATTAACCAGCAATTATTATTTTTTAAATATGTAACAGTATACCATTTACTGAAAAATAAATAACTCTTCAAAAGCTTTGAAAACTTCAAATAGTATCCATACACTAGGAATGATTCAATTCTGTTCATGAAAGGATAGAGGAGTCTTGAAATATTAACCCCCCATGCTACATAGTTACTTAAAAAATTGATTGAATTATCCTCCTAAGCATGTTGTACAATTAAAATAATATCTATTTTTGGTGCAAGATTATAGATTAGTATTTGTAGAAACACAGATACCAATGTATATATTAGGAAGGTTAACATAACGCAGTTGTACATGGACTTAAAATTATCATAATTAATCAGGACGGTTAACATAAATCAGTTTTACATGGACTTAAAATTATCATTATTAACCAATTCTTGTACACTTTTATGTATTTATTCTTTAAAATTAAATTAAAATAATTACAATTCTTTTATAGTTTTATGTATTTATTTTTTAAAATTAAATAAAATATTTATTTTTAGATTATAATGATAAAAAGTAATTTACTCTTATTTTTATTTGGACGATTTACAAATGCCTATATTGACAATACTATAGAACATCACCTCGATACTCTTTATTGGAAACTACATCTTGTATCGCTCAATCTGACTTTGAAACTTCGGCTGCGTAACTGTAGAATTGTGAAATTATGCACATATGCCTTTATGGTTCTCCTATTTGTTGTTGATGTTGATTTGTTGGAGTACTTAGTTGTTAATCAGTTCTTAACAACAACCATTTGTTGTTGTACTCAGTTGTTAATCGACTTTGAACAATAACCAATGGAGATATATATATATATATTTTGTAGTGTATATAACATTTACTAACCAACTTGCAGTAGAGTAGTAAATGGTGTATATAGACACAGTTGGCTGGTTATCGTTCGCTCAAGCTAATTACATATTTCAAATCCAATGATTATATACTACAACATTATTAGAATCCTGCAGCTTAGTTATGGTTAGCCCTACTTAGTTTGTATCCACCTGTTTTCTATCTGGAGGTATTGTCGAGGAATGTCATTGTACAATCTACAGAAGACACGCTAATCACCCGTGACCCGGTCTACTTTACCCACAAAAAGCTGTCCCAAGCTGAGCATTATTACACTCGGAGAAGATCGAGAGGCACCTGATGTATGGTGAAACTTATTTATTGGACAGATTTTTCCTCCGAAGGGAAGACTGTCAAATGAGCATCGTTGAATGAGAGATCGGACAATACCTATTTAACAGGCTCCCCTCTGAAAGAAAATCTCTCCAATATATAAGACGCTCGGCTGATATATAATTTCAACTTGAAAATAGCAGTGCTCGTGAAAGTCAGCGTCAAATTTAATTGCTTTCATATGAAAACGTGCCATCATATGTAAAATATCAATGTGTAAATGCCCATAATGTGCTCAACAAATTCGAAATTTTGGTGATTCTTTTGATGGTTTAGTTTAACAGTTGATTTAAAATTAAAATGATAAGAGTAGAAATAACTATACTTTTTCTTAAAATAAAGAGGACATGACAATTATAATGTCCAAATTGATTTTATGATAATTTTATAAATTTAAAATAAACAATTATTAAAAGCACATAAAAAATTTAAAATAAACCATTATTAAAAATACATATAAAATAATTCAAAATAAATCATTCTTAAAATAAATATGTATAAAATAATTGATGCATGGTCGTAAGTGGTAGATGATGCATGTATAACTCCTAACTATAACTCCTACTTACGGGATGGATAACTAGCATTTTGTAAGAGATAATTGTGAAAGAAACTCATTTCAGTGTAATAAAGCCAAAACAAGTAAGTGATAACTTATTAATAACCCTTAATTTACTACCTATAAGTATTCACCCACCATAAATTAAGTAGCTATATTACTTATAATCTGAAGTAAACTAATTAACATATACACCTAACAATAGAACATGATGAAACTAATTGGTTACCAGTGAACTCCGTAAGCACAAATTTACTTTTACAAAATAGAAAGATAGGTGCTGTCTAACTAGGGGACTTTTGACTTTCAAAGAGAAGGTATAGCTTGTTATTTTCCGTATTTGCTTTCTAATTCTAATCCATGGTTTATTTGCAGGTTTATTGCCTAACTTGTTTTGCAGGTATTTTGGTTTCTAACATGTTGTTTGCAGGTAGCTCGAGCTAAACCCTAACAGTGTTTGCAAAGGGGTTTTCATCCATTTCTCTTCTTTATGTTCTATTTTGCTTCTTGTCCATTCAACCCTACATTTCACCACCAGGAACCTACCCTTCCGTCCTATAGATGGAAGGTAGCCATTCATTCCGTGTAGCAAGGGAAAAATCCCCAGTATGGTCGCCAATAGCAGGGATCGGGGATTTCTCCCTTGCTACAGGGTATGAATGGCTACCTTCGGTTTATAAGACGGAAGGGTAGGTTCCTGGTGGTGAAATGCAGTAAGAATGGACAGGAAGCAAAATAGAACAGAAAGAAGGGTAATGGCTAGAAACCCCTCAGCAAACACTGTTAGGGTTTAGCTCCAGCTACGTGCAAACATGTTAGAAACCAAAATACCTGCCAAACAAGTTAGGCAATAAACCTGCAAATAAACCATGGATTAGAAAACAAATAAACAAAAGCAAATATGGAAAATAACAAGCTATACCTTCTCTTTGGATGGAATGGGCCACCATGCCCTAGCTTTGAGAAATACCTCTCTTGGATGGGGGAGCTATGGCTCAATGGAGGATGGAGGAGAGGGAGTGTGGGTGGCTTGAGAGACAAAGGGTCTCAAGGCATCCACTCGGGCAACATAACAGTATGCAAGGGAGAATGTTTTGAGAGTGACCCTCACTCCTCTATTTATAGCTTTTTTGGGGCTTTTTAGGGTTTTAAGCCCCTGGTTGGGGCTTTAGCCCTTTTCGTTCTATCTTTAGCTCATTTTGGGGTTTTTAGCTCCTTTGAGGAGTTTTAGCCCTTTTTTGGAGGTTTTAGCAACTAGGAAAACTATTTAAGCTCTTTTTTGGGGTTTTAAGCTTTTTTTGCTCATTCTTAAGCCTCTTTTACGGTGTGGGGTGGAACGGAGTGAAATGAGGGTCGTGCATGGGTGTTTTCAGGTTGATTTTCTGGCCAAATCCGGTGAATTTAATCTACAAAATCTGTAATTTCTGTTGTTTGTTGGACCATTTTAAGCTCATACATGAAATCAGCTTACAAAGACAACTCCCAACACCCCACTCTCTCTGTAAGATCTAACACCCCACTCTGTAAGATCTAACAGTGTTTTTGAACGTTGAAAATTAATGGCAAAAATCTGGTAAAAACCAACAGAACTGAAAGCCTCCGAGAGGTGAATGGAATTGTCGGCGTGAGTGCACCTGCGTACCAGGGTCCAGACTCCAGAACACCTTTGAAGCCCTGAGAGCAGAGTGAGGCCATGGCTCTAGTCATTTCAAGTTCTATTGTTTCCGTAGCTCAGAGATGTAACATCATGGGAAAAGGCCGGTCAGGGATTTCAGGAATTTCAATGTCCCCTTCCAACATCTTCAAAACTTCTGCAATCGTGGGTCTCAAAGCCACCATAACATGGGGACACAGAAAACCCACTGAAACGAACCTCACCATGATCCTCACAGGTACACTGTTACGGATCCTTTCATCTACTATTTCAATAACTTTCCCCGCTTTCATAAGCGACCATGCCCAATCCGTAATCAGATAGTCGGCGGCTGATTCCAGGGAGGTGTCCAGAGCCTTTCTGCCGCTCATAATCTCTAACAACACAGCGCCGAAACTATACACATCGCTCTTGTCTGTAAGTTGGCCGTAGAGAGCGTATTCGGGAGCCAAATAGCCATGCGTTCCTACTACCCTCGTCGTCAGATGAGATCTTTCTACTGTATTCATGATCCTCGCCAGACCGAAGTCGGACACACGGGCATTCATTTGGTCATCAAGCAGAATGTTACTGGGTTTGATGTCCCTGTGATAAATCGCGGGCTGGACACCACAGTGAAGATAAGCGAAACCCTTGGCAATCCCTAGGACCACATTCTTCCGCTGGGACCAGCTCAATGGAGCCCTTGAGTTTCCTCCAAAGAGATGCTCATCCAGACTTCCATTGGGCATGTAATCGTATATCAGAAACCGTTGGTGCCCGGCCTCGTCGTCGCTGGCAACGCAGTAGCCTCGCAAAGCGACCAGATTACGGTGTCTGATATTGTCGATAATCTCCACTTCGTTTAAGAACTGCGCATCTCCTTCCTCGGAGCAGTTTCCGATTCTCTTCACGGTCACAGGCTGCCCGTCGGGAAGACTTCCACTATACACTGTCGCAAATCCCCCATGACCAATGAGATTTTTCCTGTCGAAATTGTTGGTCGCAGCCTTGATCTCCTGTATGCTGAACCATGTTGCGCCTGTGTTGGATTTCACTGTTCCCCTCAAGAGCTTTCTGTTCCTCCTCAAGAACTGCCTGTGTGTTGCGCTATTTCTGCGAGGCCATAGGACACAAACAATCAGAAACGCAGAAAGAGAAATGACTATAACTGCAGCGCCAGCAGAGGTGGAGATTAAAACCAGACGGCCGTTATCTTTCTTTTTGTGCGAGGACATACCTAATTTTAGTACACAGGAAGCGGTATTTGGGTTCTTTGGACCCAATTCGTTCACCACAGAAGCATAGAGAATCGCGAAAGTGAGGCACATAAGAATGGTTTTCTGGGTAAGATTTTTATTCATCGCGAGCAATCTGCTGTTAACCTGGTGAGTGTCATAAACGCATAAATTGCAATCTGCTAAGTCGGAAAGATCCCCTTTGCAGGACGAGTCAATTGCAGTAGTACCTACCAGATCAATCCAATCCTGTTTTGACTGTATCCCGTCGCACAGAGTACGGTTGGATACAAATGCGGATATATCTTTCAGACAGTCAGCTTTTATATTGAAGGACGGGGGAAGAGCAACCGTGGGCATTGAATAAATCTGTTGTTGAAAATCATCGATGCAGGTTGTAGCAGAGGCATAATCAGGAAACATGAAGAGGGAGGAGTCCTTGAGATGTTGCGCGGCGCTTATTTCGAATAACACCATCAATGTCTCGCAGCATTGGCCGTCCTCAATTCCGGTTTGGCAATAACTGGAGTCCCATGGAATTTGACGGACATAATCATAATCCGTGGGACAAGAAGCAGCATTTCCATGAAGCACCATGAAGAATTGCAGTGCCAGTGCCAGTGCGAGGCTTACACCCTCCTTCATACTTTTAGATACATGCACATGCAGCTATTACAGCCATGAAAGCTGAGCAGAGGAAGCTGTTTCAGCCAAGGTAGTTCTCTGTTATTATGATTGTTGCATTGGACAGCTAGTTATAGAAATTTGGTGGTACTGTAGATCCATCGACCACCATCAAAACTGTCTGACTTCGAAAATTATAGTGCGAAGCTTTCTCAGGTCCATATTCTGCATGCACCAGCCTTGAGTTTCTGGCGGCACTGGCCTTGACTTTCGGGAGCGGATAGACTACCGATGGAACCCCACGATATCTGATCCAGAAGACGTTATGAGGGAGTAGGTTAGCTTGTTCCTTCAATATCTCAATCCAACCAATCAAGTCGCTAATGGCTCTCCACACATTATCTCAATCCAACAAATCAAGCCGCTCTCGAGATCTCACAGATGATCATACATCTCGAGAATTTGACGACATTTAATTAAATATTTATATGTCAAACTTCATGGAATGTGTATTCCAGTCTGGGGGGCTGAAGTAGTCAAGGTATCTTGATCAGGACGCCAATCTTGAATGATTGCTTGAAATATTTTTAAAGTGGTTGGACTATAATCGGAAATAGGTAAGTTTGAAGATTGAACCAGAGATGCTTAAATATTTATTCTAGACCAATAAAATGTATTGAACCATAGAATGCTTAAATATTTATTCAAGACCAAAAAAATATTTCATTTTATTTCGTCAGAGGTTAAATTATAATTATATTTAAGATTTAGTAATATTTGGCTTAAGTTTAAATTTAAAATGATTTGTAATTAAAAATGTATTTCGAAATCAAGATTATACGGACATCAACCGATTCAAAACAATTCGAAATCATTCATGCTAACCAGTATTTTTTCCTAAATATTATTTAGACTTTTTATTTTTATTTTTATTTTTATTGTAAAGCATAAAATGCTTCAAATTGATCAAGGACTAGTTTTCTTTGAGGTAGAAAAAAAGTGAAAAGGTATTCTCGTTACTATATAATATTAAGTTATGTGAAATTGTGTAATGTTTATTTTTTAACAGAAGCGACTCATATATATTACATTAAGAAAAGTATATATATAATTGAAAACTAAGCCAAAAAAGTTAGAACCTTTGCTGGAAGTATGTTAGGTGAACATGTTTTTTGAATATTTATAAAAAAAGTAGTCTAACTTTTTAGCAAAATTTCTACTTTTAATAGAGTATATTTTTACATATTGATAACAGAGTTTTATGCAAGAAAAACATTGACAATTATATATAAAAAGACAAAGAAACAAGTCTTCATTCCTTGTTACAACCCTCGAACACATTCGACTGCGAATTTTTCCCATCCTTCATAGTGACGTTGTTATCATTCAGATGTTGGTTGTCCCGCTTTCCATGTGATTCTTGAACAACTTCCTAAATCGTTGCAAGCTCTTCCTTAATCCGGTCGAACATGTCCTCGTTCTGCTCACTTTCAGTTGCAATAGCTTCCATTATTAGGCCTTTAATTTCTATAAGAAAATTCCTCATGCTTTCAAAATTGACTATCTGATTGTAAGGTGCATCTCTTTATGTATTTCCTCCACATCTCCTTCCTCGTGACTTCATTTCCACACCCTCGATCCTCATGTCCAACCTGAAAATGTTCAAGCCAATTTCCCTATTTTCCTCTAACGTTTCCATTGTTAGCTCGAAGGTGTTACACAAACATTTCTTGGTGGCCAGATAAACATTCTTGGTTTCTTGAATTTCATTCAAAGGTTCATCCATTTCATCGGTCTCGTAAGATAAGCTTAGAGTTGTGAGATCAGAGAGAAGATGTTCTTCCATAATACCAAAGTTGTAGCTATTCCTTGCCCTTGTAATCTGGTTAAAACCCAAAATTTCCATTCCAATCAGTTTGATCGTCGACGCATGTGAGGGGAATTCTAGAGAACATATGATCCTTGTGGAGCTTGAATGCACCAACTGGGAGTGTCCTTTCAATCATTTGGGCATTAAATCCTAGCATTACAAACATTTAAAAGACCCTCCATTTTCCCAACGGAGTTGTCACCAAATGTGTTCTCCTGCTGGAAAAAATGAGGGCATATCATGGGGCCATTATTGTCCCCCTTTCCTTTCATTGTCGAGCACTTAATTTCAAGGAGTAAGAAGAGAGTGAGACCAAAGTGGTCCTTAGGAGGAATTCCATTCACTAACATGGGGACTATTTCACATAAGGAAATCGATTATCTATGGCGATATAACTCGAATTTAACTTAACACCTTTGTTAACCATTTCATCAGCTTCCTTATTATTCTGTGTCAAAATATGAAGAAATTGTACTTTAGATAAATCTTGAATGCTGGTCATGGCCCTCTTTTGCACCTTTTTTGCACCACATATGCTTCAGCTACCAACCTGTCTTAAAATTTCTTCATTTTTTCTACTGCTATTTTTGAATCTCCAAACACAACATAGGATTCAAAACTAGGGGACGCTGATAATTTTACTCTGTTCATCAAGGAATCTCATTCCGCTTGGTCATTTGTTCTTTTCCCTAGCCCCTAAGCAAACTGAGAGGTCTTGTTTCCTCCAAGGTCAAAGATGACACCTCCTGCACCTACCTCCCCTAGTTTTATAATGTTAAGAAAATATAATTACTTAAAAAGAAACTTTCATAAATATAGACATATAATAATTATTTAATTGTTAAGGAAATGATTTATTCATAGATTAAATTAATAGAATTATATAATAATGGATTAAATTTTAGGATTATAATCATTTAAAATAAATTTATGTATTTATCCACTTATTTATAATATGTCCATTGATTTTTCTTTTTTATATCATTATTTAAAATGTTGAGAGACTTCTATTAGGACTTCTTATTTTTATTTTTTTTGACACCGATGAGATAATTAAGAGAAACTGCAGAGCAGCAAATCATTGTTTTATCTATTTAGACAATCATGCATATAGTTTTAAAAATTTGTTTAAGATCTTTATTAGTTATGTGTGGATTTCTAGTGCTAAGTCTAGAATGATATGTCTCTTCTAGTGCTCAGTCGAAAATCATGTGTCCCATTCTAGGTTTTGAACAAGAGGGAGCATCAGAGTTTCCAACAAAGAAAAGCGATTTCTTTACCTCTCCCTTGGTCATGACAAATGAGAATCATATCTTGCTTCAACTAAATATACAATTGAACTAGTCACAATAGAGACATCAACATGAACAAGAACCCTCCACCAATTCTTGCATTTTCTCAAGTGTGCTTTTATTAAGAAAGGGTGTGGAATCTTATTGCAATTAAACGTTTCCCTCAGCTTTTCCCACGGATTGGGATCTCTTCAATAGTCTACAAAAGACAAATTGATTGCTATATATGTGATTTTAAAATTGATTTGGAAATAGAAATCTAGGCGAAAGATCCATCCCAGAAAATCAAGACCTATTATAATACTCCTAGAATTCCTCATAAATAAGAAAAGGGGGGACAAGATTCCATTAGCTTGAAGATTAAAGTTGGAAGGAATAGTATTTCTAACTAAATAAAAATATTTTCTTCATTTATGTGCTCCACGACTAAGTTTTAGATTGTGAGATGCACATTGAAGTTTTGGTTTTTCATTATGGAGTTTGTAAAACACGAGGAGAAACTTCGCAAGGTCCAAACAATGAGAAAATTGAGAATATGGTGACATGTAAGGATTATTATAACTGATGCCACAATAATCAAGTCTAGCTCTATTTTTCCAGGAAGGCTCTTCTTAGTGTATAAAAAATGTAGACCTTTAAAAAATTTAAAGTTTCCTATATAAAATAAATCCCAATAACATAATATATATCTTTTTTTGCAACCGAATTTATATTGAAATTCAGTGCATGGATGAAGATAATACATTATTTTGTCAAATTTATCAATTGAATTTGATATACCCATCGACTAGAGCCCATGGATTTGAATTGAAAAGAACTTTCCACATTTGAGGTTGTGATGTATTCTCTAACAAACCCAAATTCCAAAAATTCCAGTGTTGAGTACAAATTATTCTTTGAAGATCGAATAGAGCACCGGCTCCATTTATTTTTGTATAATTGAATAAACAAACACTAATTATTATATATTTCATCGTTCACATAGAACTATAACCATCTAGGTACTTTAGAAAAATAATTGCATTGTAGAGATAAAAATTGTTACTATGAAAAATCCTGACAGGTACTTGAGACTAGAGAGACGAGTCGTGGCTTCTATGCATGTTATACTACATGCTAAAATGACATATTGCATGCTTTTAATCCCAATATATGAATCACTATTGCAGAGGTAATCCACATAGATGGAAATAGAGTTTCAGTTGTAGGTGCAGAGCTAACATAACTTTGTAGCATAGGTAGTCCACGCAGATGGAGATTGAGTTTCAGTTCTATGCATTCGATATGAGATCAAGTAAAGGGTGAATATGTGAACGTGGGTGTCTTTTTTGATAGAAATTGTAGTTGACATTTTTTCGGCCATGCTTCATTATTTTTTTGGCCGAGCTTCCTACTTTTTTCAGACAGAAACATAATGTTAAGTTTAGAGGAACATTGATGTGCATGCATGTGCACTTATCGGGAAAGAAATTTTACAGGGACTTTTTTCGTTGGAACAAATTTTTGGTTGACAAATTGTTTAGCTGATAAATTGTTCAATTGAATGCATGTTTTATATATTATAATAGGAAACATGTTGGTCATTTCACACATGCACCGCTCCCTCCATCCCACCTCTGTATCCATGTAGAGGCCATCATGGTATTCATCCCCATCTTACTTATGTTCCTATCCCACCACATGGTATAAGTTCTTATCCCTATTGTTAGTGTTTGAGAAAATATGAAGGAACTTGAACTTTTAAAACTTTAATCCACAATTACAGTGCGGATAGATGTCACTAATAATCCAAAGACACAAATAAATCAAACCATAGAACATAGGATATACCCTGGGAAAACCCTCCAGTAATTCAGAGGATAAAAAACCCAACAAACAATCTTAGAGTATGATTGATAATCGACAAAGAATGATTGCAACACAATAGCAGATTACTTTTTCTGAGAGCACAAGAGAGTAGAGATCAAATGGAACACTGTGATGATCTTGTCAAGTGTATAGAACTTTAATAATAAGTCAAATTAGGTCATACAAGGAAGGTAGTGAATATTTGCATTCTTTAGAAAGTAGTTAACACTCAGAACATTGTCTGATCTTCAACCATGTGCCCCCACTAATTTACTGAGTTTAAGTGCGTTTAATTGAGTTTTTAACTTAATAAATTGAATTGAACTGAATGGAATTGCATGTAACTACACACAATTGAATGTAACTAAACATAAATGAATGTAGCTGAACAAAACTGAATGTAACTAGTGTTTCTCCATCAGTGTCATCTTCAACAACCACTTGCATAAATTAAAGAGTCAATTCCTTAATTAACTGAACTTGTTTCATCACAACTAAGACTCAACTGATGTCTTATTAATTCGAGTTCACTTGGATGCATACATGGGGAATTCAAGTTCTCTCTCTATCTACGTGCTCGTATTAATTTTCTCTGCATGGTCCATATGTGTTTTCATTAATTCTATTTCACAACATACTCATAACAATTGTTCCAAGCCTATGATAATATGTATTACCCCAGGTCATATATTTGGATGCCAAAGTAAATCACTCTAGGGGTAGCTAATCCCTAAAGGATACTTGTAGAACATGTTGGTCATGACTAGCCATACATCACATTGTATATCCTCGAGACTTAATACAACAAAAGTCATGTGAACTTAATACAACATAATTTTCAGACATGATACAACACAAATATCAGACACATAAGGTCATGATCTTAACCATAATATCCTAGTACAAACATCTCTCTTGAATAGGACTTTATCAAGGTCCTAGCTTGATACAACCCAACCGCTTTAACTTAACACAATAAGTTAGTGAACTTAATACAACATAAGTTCTGGACTTGAGACAACAAGTCTCATGGAGAGGATATGAGCTTAATAGAACATAAGTTCTATACTTGAAACATCAGGTCTCATGGAGGATGACTCCCGAATTTGTACATCTAACACTCCCTCTCAACAAGGGAGACATTCTCTATCATACCAAGAATTTCCTTCCACACCAAGCTTAACTCGAAAGTGTCAGAACTTCCTCATAGATAGAGGCTTGTCACAAATTCGCAATATGCTCATTAGTAGCTATGTACTGGAATTCATTTTACATGACCATGACTTCAATGAAATAAAACTTCATTGCAAATGTGTTTTATCATAACACAGATATATAGGGTTTTCTATAACTATTGACACCTAATAATTGTAAGCTCAAGGATTTCACCCTACTATGTAGCTTCCCAAGTTACACTACTCCTCGGTATGTAGTACTATCTGCAATACAATTAGATTTTGTAGTACTAGCCATAAATTACAATGCTTATCTCAAACTAAAACAATATCTAGATAACACAACCAAATAATAGGTCTTCCATGTAATAAGGATCCTATTCTAATGTACACCAAAAGGTACTCTAATATATACTTAGAATCAAGCATAAAGTATAACAGGTCTCCTCAAAGACCAACTACCTACTTACAAATAGTAGCATCATTTGGATCCAATCCATAATAAAGTTTCTTTAAACTAGAAATAATAAATTTTAAATCCATCACATACAACATTATACAATAAATGTGTAATAACATGCATAAAGAAAGTCTTATCTTTTCTTTCACTTTTCAATATTTGTTGACTTGTTTGAATCTTATCCTATGTGGAGAAGTTCTCTATGATCTTTCCATTCTGTATGATGTTCTTCAAGGCCCAGCCACCTTCTCAATGATTCTTCTATTTATACTATAACACCCCAACTAACTCTTCGAGAGGTTTAATTGCTCTTTGACAGTCCATACTATAACTCTTCTTGAGTATCAATATTCTCTGATACTTTGACCATGTCTCTGCTCATGTAGATTCTCTCCACAAGGTATCACATCCCCTGGCTTTCTGAGTTATGTACCATGACTAACTGGTGGGGACTTTATCCGCTACTACTTGTGAAGACACATCAATACTCCCTCTTCAATTGGAGGGGATTTTTCGCACTATACTGAGCTTGTCCCATACATAGGCTTAGTAATAATGCTGACAATGCTTCTCATATGTGGATATGTACTATTTCTTGAATATAACTAACTAGAAACCTCAAAAAGATTTATTTCTTTTAAACATTCTCTATCTAGATCAACACATGTGATCTTCCTGGATCGTTATAGTAGTCAGATTTCATATATATTTGAAACTCTATTTCACTAACCAAAACATACCCAAGTCCACATACACTTGTACCAAGTAGGTACCACAACACATGCTTTGTTACACATGTCTATGTACATACTACAAAACATATAACATATCTTGGTACCTGTAAATAACCAAAAACACCTCAACTGGCTTGAGATCCTCCAAATATGAAATAAGAATTATAAAATTTCATATTTATCTTCATATGTGTGTTCATGGATCTGTATTCCATCACCCTAAAACTCTTCAGGCTCTTTTACTACACATTTTCCTTAACTGAGGAAATCATTTGTCTAGTGATTTCCACACCACTAATCATAAGAATCATAACAAGATTCTTAAATATTGGTTTGAGCTTCCTTCCGAAGTATGAGCATCATGCAGGTCTCCCTTTTTACATGAGGTACATTAACCAGTTACACTGCTTCTTTAGAATTTATCGAGACTAGCAACTCCTTCTCACCATGTGAATGTGAGAATCATAATCTGGGGCCTCTATCACATAGACTTCATTGTTCAGCTATCTTTGAAGATCTACTTGACACGTGAATGTAAATAAGATAATTTATTTATCTTCAAGAGTCTTAACATCTCTTAGAATATGATTAGGGCTTCTATTTCGACTTCTTTCTAATACACAGGAACCTCCCGATCTGCCACCAGAAGCTTCTTACTTTACAACTTCTCGTTCTCTTTCAGGATCATCCATTGGAATTGATCTTCCTTTAATACATGTCATTTTTCTTGTAGGTCGGGACATACAGTTTTTCCCTACAAGCCAAATTCAATCAAGTTATTAACAACCGTGCATAATCTAGTCCTTTCAATAAAATGACAAACAACACATATTGACATGCAAAACATTCTAACCAATGTTTCAGTATAACCATATCTCACGAATTTTAATCACATGAATACCTCAATCTATTTGTAGTGGTTCATATAGTTATGTACACATTAAATCAATGTTTCAACATAACCCCATTCATATTTCATGTAATGTTTTGTAGTTCTATATAAGTTTTATAGTTAGATCTCATGAAGATCTACGCAAGCCCTTATTCTTCTTAACATGAATTTATCTATTTACCAATAAAATAGAAATATTGTAACATATGCATTTAATCATGTTTATACCATAACATCATTCCTAATCCGAGGAATATAGATTGTAATGAAACAAAATCTACTTTTATAAAAGCATATGATAATCAAATAATCATGCAGCCCAACATTCATATCTCATGAATCAATCATGCAACTCCATATTCACATCTTTATGAAACAATTATGTATGCTCTATATTCATATCTTATGAACAATAATGCATTCTCTATATTCATATTTTATAAAACAATCATGAATGCTCTTTATTCATATCTTATGAAACAATCATGCATGCTCTATATCCGATATCTTATGAAACAATTATGCAACTCTATGCTCATATCTTATTAAACAATCATGCATGCTTTATATTTATGAAACAATCATGCAGCTCTATGTCCATATCTTATCATACTTGCTTTATAGTCATATGTTGTGAATTTTGTTTATTTGCAAATAGATGAAAGACAAACAACATATATGCTCACAATTCTTAATATCAGGAATACGAATCTCTATATGACTATAATGAAAACATTCAAAACATATAGATCTAAATAACATATAATAATAAAAAATTGAGTACTTATCTTTTATTGTTTTGCATGATCCATGTTGATATTTGTTTCCTTGTGGAGATTACTAGATTCCCTCGGTCTTGATCTCTTTACAAATTTGAGTGCATGCAAAAGGTAGGGAATCTCAGCATGGAGAAACTGGATCCCATGCAATCTGGACCAAATGCTCATATTCAAGGAAACATTATCCCAAGGATCATCCTCTTCTTCAGATGAGATATCAAATTTATGAGGATCTCATTATACACAAGATCCATTGAATAATGATAATATCCAAACTGTAGATCCTAGGGTTATTCCATCAATTAGTCTACATTGGGAAAATGTCCATAACATGAATTCTGATATTTCATATTCAAATACTTAATTGTATGTCTTAAACAATTGCAAATTTTTGAAATATTCTCACAATTAAGCTAAATCATCACATTTGGGAAGTGTGTTTTTAACCATTTTGACTGATTCCTCATGGATTAATCATAACGTCTCCATGAAATTTGTCTTCTTAAAAGTGATGAAAATGGTGCATATTGACTTTCTCTTTAATTTGCCCTGGATTGGATAGAGGATCCTCACTCACTAAGGTCACGTAGGAATATAGATCACGCTCCTTAATAATTCCTCACTTATTAATCATAATGTATCCATGAAATTTGTCTCCTGAAAATTGACGAAAATGGTGCATATTGACCTTCTCTTTAATTCGCCCTGCATTGGATAGAGGATCCTCACTCACTGAGGTCACGTAGGAATATAGCTCATGCTCCTTAATAATTCCTCACGTATTAATCATAATGTATCCATGAAATTTGTCTCCTGAAAAGTGACGAAAATGGTGCATATTGACTTTCTCTTTAATTCACCTTGCATTGTATAGAGGATCCTCACTCACTGAGATCACGTAGGAATATAGATCACGCTTCTTAATAATGCATAATGCTCTCACCTTCCATGTGTTGAATTTGGAAGCACCTTCAAGTCAATATCATGGTTGGACGGAGATTGATGCCATGGATCCAATCTGTTTTCTCAATACTTCGAGATCTATGTAGGCTTTAGTTGCTTCTGCAAACTAAGATTTTGCACACCCTTGCTTTGAGACCATGTTAGTGTTTGAGAAAATATGAAGAAACTTGAACTTTTAAAACTTTAATCCACAATTAAAGTACAAATAGATCTCATCAATAATCTAAATACACAAATAAATCAAACCATAGAATATAAGATATACATTGGAAAAACCCTTTACTGATTCAGAGGGTAAAAAACCTAGAAAACAATCTTAAAGTATGATTGATAATCGATGGAGAATGATTAGAACACAATAGCAGATTTCTTTTTCCGAGAGCACAAGAGAGTAGAGATCAAATGGAACATTGTGATGATATTTCCAAGTGCATAGCACTTTAATACCAAGTCAAATTAGGTCATACAAGGACAGCCATGGATATTTACATGCTTTAGGAAGTAGTTAACACTGAGAACACTATATCATCTTCAACCATGCACCCCCACTAATTCACTGATTTTAATTTCCTCTAACTGAGTTGTTAACTGAATGAACTGAACTGAACCAATGGAATTGCATGTAATTGAACGAAACTAGTTGTAACTAAATGAAACTAGATGTAACTGAACAAAACCACAATAGAACTGAATGTAACTTGACATAACTGGTTGTAAATGAACAAAACTGAATGTAATTGAACAGAACTGAATGTAACTGAACAGAACTGAATGTAACTAGTGCTTCTCCATCAGTGTCATATTCAACAACTACTTGCATAAGTTAAGGAGTTGATTCATTAATTAACTGAACTTGTTTTATCACAACTAAGACTCAATTGATGTCTTATTAATTTGAGTTCACTTGGAGGAATACATGGGAAATTCAAATTCTCTCTCTATCTCTATGCTTGTATTAATGTTCTATGCATGGTTCAACCAACCGACACGACCTATAAGGTAAAAATAATCTACAATTAGTCGAATATAGAGTCTAGTAGGCTTATCCAACTAGCTCCTCCAACATTTGACCCAACACAAAATATTTCTTCGCCCCGAAGAAACAAGGAGATGTCAGTGTTTTGTCTTGAGTAGCACTGTAATGTTCTTTTATGGATTATGCTTCTTGATAGATGATTTTTGTTGTATACATACTTCCACAATAGCTTTTGCAATGATTGATAGTTTGTGGTGGAATTCTTCCCAAGTGCGAAGTGCTTTCTGAATGTCTATAGTCAAAGTAGTGAGAGTCGCCAAGTTGTCTACCTTTTGATGCATGTCTATGCTAATAATATTGATCATGTTGGTCCCAAACATTTATGTCTTTTCTTCAGCATCTGTACGTAATTTTCAATATGTGGTCTGATCTTGTTGAGACTAACTTAGGCTCAATCTGTCCTGGCTAATCCTTTGATTCTCTTCCTTTTCTAGTTTTTCTAGTTTTGTCATTTCTAACATGAGTTGGTCATGAATTATTTGTGCCATTGCTTTGGTGCTTTCTTGATGGTTTTGAAGTGAACTGATGAGTTCACGAGTCTTCTGTCTCTATTAAAAAACTTGGCCATAGTGTGTGTACCAGTTTCTCAAGACCCCTGTTATTACTTTGGATTCTGCAACATAATGTTCCAACAAGTTGTAGGTTGCTAAAAAGGATGTATACTGAATTCTCAGTAGAACAATGGTCTCATATGCTTGCTCTTGTTGCATTTATTTCAATTGTGCTTGAATTTTTGACATGACACTTTCAAACAGTTGGTATGCCTTGTCCAATGGTTTGTTTGTTTCGACCCCTTTTAGGATTGTGATAAATTGATTTGCTATATTTTCACACTTGGTTAAGACTTTCATCTGCTTTGCCTTTATTTTCTTTAATTGTTCTTTATTTTTCTCTCTTCTAATTATGGACTCTTTATTGATTTCATCGACCATCACATCTATCTCTTCTTCTCTTTCCTTATGTTTGTTGATTTCCATTGTCGAACCTAATTGATATAGGTATATCACTTAGGGTGTCTGTTGTTGAGCCTGTTGTAGCTGTCTCTGATGTTCTTTATCTTGCTTCTTCTTTTCTTCTCCTCTGCTCCTGCTCTCTAGTATGTCTTCCAGTTTCTTATGTCAGTGGAGGTGTAACATGTATTTGATTTGTAGGTATAATATTTAAAATAGGTCTTTGTGGATGGGTTTCAGGTGGAGGATTGATAGGTCATGATTGTAGAGGTGGTGTAGGTGAGGGAAGGGGTGGAAGCTGTTCAAATGTTGATGGTAATGAAATTGGGAGGGAACATGTCGACAATGGGTTATTTAAAGTTTCATTTGTCTCGATGATTTCAATGGTATCAACAGAGTCAACATTTTAGACCATTACTTCGCTTATTTATGTTGGTTCGACTGGGTCGACAAATTCAACAAACTCGTCAGAAGTGCTAGGATCAGCTACTTCATCGGTAGGGTTAAGAAGTGGTGGATTTTCAATGGGGTGTGGAATGAATGAATAAATTTTCTCTAGCACAATTTCATTGGTTCTATCCTTGTTTCTCTGGAAAGTGGATTTAATATGTCCCACAAGTTGTGTTTAAGGTATAGAAGATTGTGGTTGGTTGGGATTTGGTGGAATGACTAAAATCTCTTGTGGGGTGTTTGAGGTGATAACCAGTTTCATTATCATTATTTGCTGAACATTGGGGAAAATGGATGGAAGTTGGTTGATGAACTCTTGATGTTAGTTATATGTGTGAATTTGGGCACATAGTGGTGTGGGTAATTATTGTAAGTAAGTATTTGCAATGGTGGTTAATGTAGTCATTGTAGAATTCAGTATGGCTTCTTCGACAATTTCGGTAAGTGATGGAGGTGGTGGGGTGTGAGTAAAGTCGATTGGATCAATAGCAGGTGGGGTAACAATTTTTTCTTTCTTTGGTTTTGATTATGCTCGCTTCTCCTCTTCTGCAATGAACTTCCAGAATTGTTCATCGACTGGTATATTATTTTTGGCAGCATTCTCCAGAATATATGTTACGCTATCATATAGCTCAACATTGTCATATTCTATTGGTTCTTGAAGTATAAGCTTACACTTCCATGTTCGTTTCGCCACACTCTTATATTTCTATCGAGCCTTAAATATCTCGTCAACTAGATGATGAATATTTCCTTTGTCATTGCATACTTGGGAAGAGGGGTATCATATTGGGTACCTTCATCAGTTGGTACTGCTTCCTCCTCAGGATGTTGTGATGTTGTTGTTATGGAGACCCCTAGAGGATTTATGTGGCTAGTTTTATTATTATCGAGAGTAAAAATGGTAAAATGAAATCGAACTTCATAATCCTATTCCTTTCCTTGATTAGTTAGAGGTTTGACTATAGGATGGTCAACCATCTTCTTTATCGGTGGTATGTCTAACTTAGTGTTTGACCGTCGACTGATCTCAGTGAATATTTCTTCGACTAACAAATAAAAGTCTAGTGTTTTATCATTTCCTCCAGACCCTTATAGATACTAGATCGATGTATGGTCCAATTTAAGATGAATGTGTGAAATTGGTGCTAGACATCTTCAGATACTTTTTGGTACCCTCCATCTAGTTGTTTTAATTTTTAAAGCCTAGAACCAAGTATCCAACCAAATTTTGGTTGTATTTTCTCCCATTTGACAACTAGTCGGTGCAAAGGACTTAATATTCCACATGGATATTCTTTTTGGTTCATTGAACTCCAAATCTTTGACTAGTCGAAGATGGTACATTGCAATCCAAATCATTAATGAAGGATCTCTAATTAGGGCGCCCTCCTCTTGGCACTTTGTGCAAGTGTGCTTGAATATTTCTACTAGATGTTCCGCTCACCGGTAAATTTTCCCTTTGTTTGACACGTTCTGCACTGCTTCTAACATGTCGATATTCAGGTCAAAACCTCTTTCTATGCTTGTTAGACCAGCAGAAATGATCTTCAAAGCTATATTTGGTGTGCTATATTGAACTTGACTGATTATTAATCCTCATGAGTTCTTTCTTGCCGATGTTCCAGTCACTTCTTCCACTAGGCTTGGGTTTAACCTAACAGGTACCAATTTTCCTTTATTTGATAATATGGTAATCCTGTAGATCATATCACCAGATATTTCAATAGGTTTGTGGAAATAAAACTTACCATTGTGATATATGCTAACAATGAACTATACAATTATGTCTTTTGTTTCAGTAAATATGTCCATTAGAGGTGCATTCATATAACTGAGGATTATTCTTGCACTTAACTTTTGAGCTTCCTCCATTAGTTTACCATTTTCGTATTCCCAATCCTTAATTTAGTTCCATATTCTTCTCCATGATGTTTCCACCACTTTTGCATTGTGAATTTTATGTAGTTGTTCTACCAAAGGGGTGCTATATTTTTCTAGATGTTTGATCTAGTTTGTTGCAGACCTTGTAATTGTCTTTTTGGTTTTCATATATCGATTGATCTTTCTAGTTCATAAACATGTAACTTGGTCTCAGGAGTTCGGTTTCTCTGGGTTTCTAAGTCTTCACGGAATGATGTCTGAGTCACGTCTTGTGTGGTATTTATAGGAGAAATAATTAGAGTAGGCGGAAACATAGTGGATGGAGGTATTAATTGTTGTATTAATGGCAGATTTGACTGTGAAGGATGGTCTATCGAGGGTTTGTTCAATACATGCCGACTGTTGCGCTCCATATGTCGATGTTCATTATTACTTGATTGGATCGTTGACCCCTCTTTATGTCAGTGTGTGTCAAAATCATGGTGATGTTGGTGGAATGGTCGATATTCGTCGTGTCTATTATGTCAGTGGCTATATATTTCAAATAGTAATCTATTGCTTCCTGCCTTAAAATTCATCCAAGGTCCCGTCATAGTGATTTTTGGTAGTGTTTTCTTTGTGTTTGAGCTTAGGTTTTTATAGGATTTTTTTTTTTCAATTTTTGTTTCCAGTTATACAACCATTCTTTTTTTGTAATGTTTTAATCAGGCACCATTAACAATTTTACGAAATACACTTCCGTGTAACGTTTTCAGTCAGACTGATCCGTTTGTGTTGATTTCTATGACAATGTATGGTATCATCCATTTTGTATGTAATTTCTTAGGTTTCCATTTTACTCAACTATTATACAACAACACAAGGTCTCCGATCGACAAGTTTTTTATTCTTAATATTTCGATCATGTCAAGCTTTTTGTTGTCATTTTTGGATCTGTTGGTGTTGCATTGCAATCAAACGATGTTCTTTTTATCTTAGATAATTGTGTTAATCGTTCTTTTCTAGCATCTTTGACATCAATGTGTAATATGTCAACGATTATAGGTGTTTGTTGTCGAAAGTGTAAAGGAACGATTGATTCCTACCCATAAACAAGTCGGAATGGTTTCTTATATGTCGATCGTTTATACATCATTATGTATGCCCATAAGACAACATGAGTTTTTCATCCCAATCATCTTTTTTAGTATTAATTATTCTTATTAAGCCTCTAGTCAATGTTTTGTTAAAAACTTTGATTGCACCATTGGATTGAGGATGATATGTTGTATTCTTTCGATGTTCGATCTTAAACTATTCTGTCAAAGTTGTAATTGTTTTGTTTATGAAATGTGATCCCTGATCAATGATCAAGGTCAATGAACAACCAAATCTATTAATAATATTATGATATATAAATTTCATGGCTACATCACTTGGGCAAGATTCATCAAGTTCTGCTTCTTCCCACTTAGTGGCATATTCATCTGCTGTAGTAATATATCATGCTCCCGTCCATCTAGCCGATATTGGAAATCGTCCTATAAAGTCGATCGCCCAAATTTCAAATGTTAGACTTTGGTTGACTGATATTAGAGGCATTTCGGTACTTTATAGAGGCCGACCTAGTCGTTGGCATCAGTCACAGTTTCCTACAAATATTCGGCAATCTCGATATAATGTTGGCTACCATAATCTTGAATGTTGGATTTTCTTGGAAGTCGTGTCTAAATGAAAATGACCTCCAGTTGGACCATAATGTGCTTCATGAATTATAATTTCTCTTTCATGTTCAAGAACGCATTGATGGAGTACCTCATCTAAACCTAGTTTATAGAGGAATATGTTTACTATATTGTAAGGTGCAACTTTCATTGCTAGGATTTTCTTCTTTTTATCGCTCATCCCTTATGGTGCTTGTCCGTATGCTAAGAATTGGGTGATTTCTACTAATTTAGAAGGTGCATATTCAATTCGAAACATATGTTCATCTGGTAGGTCATCTTCAATTCCAGTCGGTTCTTCCCATGTGTCAATTCTCGACAATTGGTTGAGTCCAATGTTTTCTTTCCCTGATCGAACGATAACTTCAAACTCGAATTCCTGAAATAATAGTATCCGACAATATATTCTACCATGATGTAATCATTTTATTAACTAAATATTTTAGTTCATGGTGGTCAGTATAAAACACAAAGGGGTTAGCTAGCAAGTACTGTCGATACTTCTGAAGCGTGGATACCATTCAGAGTGCTTCCCTTTTTGTGGTCGAGTAATTTCATTAGGATTTATTCAGTTTTCTACTACTATATACAATTGGATAGTACATTTCATCATCACCTGGTTCCTTAATATCGCTCTGATTGCTATGCCAGATGCATCAATATGTACATGAAATTTTACCAACCAATTTGGGAATCGTAGAATAGGTGCTTCGACTAGTTTTTTTTTAAAACATGTCAAAGGATGTATCACATTCTTCAGTCCATTCATCTTATTGATTTTATTTTAATAATTCTTCTAACAGATATGTCATATCCAAATAATGTTAAATGAAATTTCTGTAATCACTTGTATGCCCAAGTAAGATTCTTACTTGCTCCAGATTTACTGGTGTCTTTAAGTCAAGAATTATTTTAATTCTAGTGGACTCGACTTGAATACCTTCCTTACATACGACATATCCTAGAAGGATTCCTATCGATGTTGCAAAGATACACTTTTTAATATTAATGGATAACTAAATTTGCCGGCATCTTTCTAGCATCAATCTTAGCCATTTACAGAGGTTTTTCAACATAGAATAAATTGTCCAATCGTCAAAATACACAACCGTTGTTTTATATGTATATTCTTGAAATGCTTTAACAACTATTCATGAGAAAATAGTTGGTACATTCTTTAAACCAAATGGCGTAACTTTGTAGGAAAAATGAACCAAATTCACATACAAACATTGTTTTCTGTTGGTCTTCCTTGGTGATAGGTACTTGATTGTAACCTAAGAAACTGTTTACGAATGAGTCAAATTCATGTCCTACAACTTCATTAAGAATTTTTTTCTGTGAAGTGAGTCGGAAATGGGACCGTAAGAGTGACATTGTTGAGTTCTCAGAAATATACACAAATTCTTAGTCTTGTCAGGTCGTGTTTCTTCGATTGAATGACCATTGGGCTTGTGCCTTCTGACTGTTCCATAGGGTAGATGATTCCGACTGCTAGCATACTATCGATTTCTTCTTTTATGATTTCCTTATATTTATGCACTAGTTTGTATGGCATATTATTTACAACTTTTTCCTCGGGTTTTATGTCGATTTTCATTTTTCCCATCTCTTCTACAAGAACTTTAAGATCCTTATAGTTTCGAGCAAAAAAATATTGAAATTATTTTAGTAAGTTGACTATTTCTGTTGTTTGTTCTTCATTCTAATAGTCGCCAATCTTTCCAATTTTTTTCCTATCATCATTGGACATGTTGACTTATTTTGTCTTTATTTTTGCATCCATCCACTCTGGTGCTTTACTTTCATTAATTTTTTGACTACCTTTTTTAAACTGTGAAAATGTCGATGGAAAACCTTTCACTGTTAACCATTCAGGATCTTCTTTTTCTGTTGTTTCAATTTTGAATACTGTTTTGATTGGTCTTGTCATATCGGGGTGACCAGATTTCCATTGAAATCTTTTTCCAATTGTAGATTATGTTTCTAATTGAATTCTTGTCGATTGAGGTATTTTGGATGATAGAATAATGATGACATGAGGCATTCAGTCGGTTATGAGTTTCTTTTGAAGTACTATTATTAATCAGTTTTTAAAATGCTTTTATTTGCTTCGATGCTTTGACTAGTAGGTCATTTTTAGGTATTAATTTGAATTCCTTAATGAAATTTTCTTTTAGTTCGTTCCACATGAATGCTTCACCTCGTTCTTCTTCCATTTTGTACCATTCATTTGGCTAATCATCTAATGTCGACGGGTATAGAAATTGGAGGAAATTTCAACTCAAAATGGGCCTTTCAACCCTAATTCAAATTCCATGTCATCATGTGTTAGCCAATGAAATTGCTTTAAATTTTAAATACCGTATAGGTATTAAACAAAATTTTAATATAAATTTGGGGATAGGTATCATAAAGAAAACTACCTTTTTTGTTCGTATTTTTGACATATCTCCCAGTGTTTTTTACTCAAATTTCGAGCGAGAGAGATCCTATGATCTAGAATTAAATTCCCCATCCAACGAGTACCCACTCGGCATACTTTTGATGGACCCCGCTACCCAAAAACAATAAATACCTGAAAATGTGATGATGATGTCATCTTCAAGTTTTTAAGGTATTTCTTGTTTTTGGGGTAGCGAGGTTTGTCAAAATTAGATAGTGTGGGTAATATTTGGATGCAGAATCTAATTCCACATCCAACGAGCTCTTTCGATCGAATTTTGAGTAACAACACACGGAGATATGTCAAAAATATGAACAAAGAAATAGTTTTTTCTTTTATTCCTCCAAAATTAATAAATATTATTTTATTATTTTAACTATTATTTTATTATTTTCCTTAGGAGGCCCATTTTGAATTGAAATTTCCTCTAATGTGCATCCAAATTTGTTCATCTTTATATCCTAGTCTTTTCCATTCCTTTTCACATATAATGATTTGTTTTTCTGGGTCCTACCCTTGTGTAAAGACTGGTATTTTTGACTGATTTGTTAGCTTCTTCCCTCCAAATATTTCAAATAATTACGTTGAAGTTGTCGACCATATTTTTAGTCTTGATTGGTGGGTATCCCACCACCGAAAATCTTGTCCTGTAAATGTTTCGACTAGACTTTGAAGTCGGCCTTGTTCACCTATGTTTTTAGAGACTTGTTCTATGTGAAGGATTGTTGATTCTTGTTATGTATACCTAAGTGACGGTCTTTTTTATGTCTCCTTTTTCATTGGAGCCAAGGATGTATACTCTCTAATTTTTCATTCAAATATTTTAGGAATTACAGACACAGAAAACATTGTCGAGTTTGGTTTTTAGGAATGACTTGGACTGTCCAACATTCCCTTACTTGCAATTCATAATTTTCCATCTCCCAATCATATAATTCTGCATCTGAATTATACCCAATAGAATCTAGATTTCCTAAGTGAATTTCTACATATACATTTGGTTCAGCATAATCCTCATTATTATGTATTTGGTATAACTGTCAAATGTTGACCTCTTCATCTATAGGTTTTTCCATGGTTCTCCCTGAGATGGATGAATTGGAGCAATCACTTTCTTCTCATTTCCTTTAATTTTTATTATTTCTTTTTCTAATGAAATTGATGCCTTCATCTTTCGACCCCATGGTCGGCCTACGAAAGCTGGGAAGGAACTGGATCCTTCTTTAGGATTGGTTATTTCAAAGTCGACTTTTGTAGTGATACCTTTGATAGTCGTGTTGACATTTTTCTAGACACCAATGGGTTCAATTAATCCTTATTATGCTAACTTTAAATATATTTTATATTCATTAAGTCGGGGTTTCCCCAATTGTTCCCATGTGTCCTTGGTCATAATGTTTACATTCGATCTAAAGTCAAGAACGACTTGTTTGACATGGTAGCGCTCAATTTCCAGGTTGGCTAAAGGGTTAGCATCATTTTTATCTTTTGATTGATGCTACATATGATTTTAGCTTTCTTTTCTACACCATATTTATTCTTAAGATTGTACATTAATTCGATTAACTTTGCAACATAGATATCAGTATTTATCAAATTGATTAATTCTTGAGAAATATTCTATCGAGAATCATTAGTTTCTTCTTGTGCAGCTAATTCTAGGAACATATTCGATGCATCATTATACAATATTTTTTTGTATAGAAGGGTTAGGATAATATTCCGTATTATTTGTTTTTCTTATTTTTGGGTTATCCATGCCATTTTTTGTGCCCTATCGAGTAATGATTTGCAATTTATTAGTTTGAATAACATCACATTTTTTAACACTACAAAATACAATAACATATTTTTTTTATTCATTTTTTCAAGCATGGTGGGGAAATCCTCTAAAGAGTGATCACCTACACCACAACTTGTACAAAATTTAAGATCGGTCTAATCTTTGTATTGAAACTCAACATGTCGATGTCCTTCATTTAAGCATGTATAGCACTGTATAGGTTGACATGGTATGTTTTCCTGATTCTTGAAGTATCGACCTTGACCTAAAAATCCTCCATGTCGGTTGTTTTCATACCGTTGCTCATATATTCGGTCGTCATAACTTTGATTGCTTTGATCATTCTAATCATTATTATTCCTTGTATTATTATCGTTATTGTTTTTGTTTTGTGCGACAATGCTCGTCTAGTAAAAAACCTGATAATTCTAACGATTTTTCAATTTTAGATGACACTCTGCTGTCGAGTGGATTTTGACTTCACATATTACACACCAGCAATATTTTTCATTTCTAATATTATATGAGCAGTATTTTGTCGCATGAATAATTGTGCAAATGATATACTGCTGTGAATAATTATTGTTGTGCATGCCTGTTGTTAATGATAGAGTTATGGTAATCATGTGTAAGATCTATGTTGTTTGTCCATTGGCAAAGAGATCTACAGTCCGCTCTAGAGAAAATATCATCTAGCTAGACTCGTTAACTGGCCTGATAAAGTCTTTCTAATAGGATTGATCTACAGGAGAGAGACCAAGCCATGAGGATTTTCGGGTGAGAAATACATTTAGTTCATTAGTGACTGACCTATGGAAGAAAGAGATTAGAAATTAAGCACAATAGTAAATATGTAAACTAAGAAACATGTAACATTAAGATTCGATGAGGACGTAGAGAATTTTAGACTACACCATGGAAACTCATATGTCCATTTCATTGTTTCACTACTATAGGATAGGTATGTTTAAGACAATTTTTTAAGACAAAAATAATAGGTCTCAAATTCTATCTTACTTCGATTTTATATATTTTATGCTTGTTTAAGGTGATTTTTAAATATCCTATTAACATTTTTGTTTTAAATATACAATTTGAAATGATTTTGTGTTTTTTAAGTTATATTTTAGCACTAAGAAACTGATTTTATCAAAGAGGGAAAAAATATTTGATGTCATTCTCCTCACCTAGACACATAAGAGCCTGAAAGGGCACTGCCACTTCAGAATAACATTGGGCACAAACTATGGGTGCAATACATGGAGGGTGAGTGCAAGAAGATGATGGACCTTTTTGGCGCGTTAGATGCAATAGAAACCTGAAAAATCAGGCATCCCTCAACTTACTTGGATTTTTTGAGAT
>LPNX010747438.1:189158-284023 GCA_001517045.1 Pseudotsuga menziesii | reverse complement strand
ACTATAGAGCCAGCATTAGAGTCTGTGGATAAAGAACCGAGTGCAAAGAATAGAAGCACCAATCCTGTTATGCTTATAGATAATACTTCAGCACAGTGCTCTCCGAGGAGTGGTAAAACGAGCAAAAATAAAAGTGCATTAACTGTGCTCAGGAACACACACAGAAACATATCCAGCTCCATAATATTTAATTTAGAACGTCTTCCCTGAAAGTCTTACCTTATTTCGCTCACTCTCATCATTTGCCAGAAATTTGCATTTAGTTGCCAGAACAGTTGCCAGAATCTCCCTCACATGAGACTGACGCCTGTTTACATGAACAAAAACTTGGCAAAACATATATCAAATGTGACCAATGATTTATTTAACACTTTAGCAGCGAAATCCTCAAAAAATCAGACTGAAAAATGACCATTCTGGCAAAAAAAGATTTTCCTGTAGCGCGCCTTTGTAATTTTTTGGCTCCAGCGCTACAAGAATAATTTTAACACTGTTTTGGTGCTTTTTTACAGCTTTTGGTCATTTTGCATAGAGTTTAAAAGCTGCTTGAGTGATGGCTATGCTCAGAGTATGATTTGTGAATCCACCATTCAATATATTGACCTTTAGAACCCTTCAAAAGCTTAAAAGAACAAAACTAAATAAAAATCTGAAGGTAAAAATTGAAAATTTCACTAAAAATCTAAAAAATTTCACAGTAAGAAAAAGAGTAAACTCAAGCAAATATGCAAGCTAAAATAAAAATGACAATCAAACATAAAATTTGAAGAAACAAGTTCTTGACTTAACAGAATGTAAAGAGTTTTCTGCTAATGCAGGCATATAAGCTTCTTCCAGATCATCCAAGACTGTAAGAGGATCTGGAATGGGATCTACAGTGGTTTGGGTAATAGCTTGATATGCCACTTCCACTGCAGATAAGGGCACTTCCGGTTCCTGAGGGGTTGGGAGAACCCAAGGATCAGTCCTATCGACCACCGAATCAATGGACTTCCCTACAGTAGTAGAACCGATATAAAGGATTGTAGCTGGAATATCGAATGTGCCCATCAATGATGCGTACATTCCATCCCCCAAGCTCTATGCAGCAGGTTTGGCCCGATCAACCAATGGTACAGTGGAATCTTTAGACTCTAAGTGGCCTTTACGAGTAAAATCAAGTTGGTCAACAGTGACCACCTTGCCCTCATGTGGAAAAACCATGACACGAAAGATAGCAGATGCAACAGCAGACATTGCATAAGTCCAATTCCTACCCAGAAGCAAATTGTAGTCCAATGGAGCATCAATCACTTCAACTTCAACAGAGACTTCTTTTTCAGCCAACTTAATCTCGAAAGCTGGTAGGATACCATGTGGACGGAAAGACCTTCCATCAAAAGCAGTAAGTAAAGTGGTTGATGGGACCAGCTCTGGGGATCTGAGAGCTTTCCAATAGGTCAGGGACATAACACAAGTAGAGGCTCCCTCATCAACAACTGCCCGTCCAATGGTCTTACCACCATGGACAACATCTATCGATAGAGCTACATGATAAGGGAGGCGAATTTTAACATCAGAGAGATTAAATTTCGCTAAGAGAATCGAAGAGTCCATGCTACCTAGAGCTGCTAAAAGGGCATTCCGCTGAGCGGGATAGCTCTGTAGCACCTCCAAAGCTGACATTGCACACGGATTTTGAGCCAAGTATTCAACCACCGAGTAGTTAGAAGTGGCTCGGGCATTTGGGTTATGCAAAGTCTTCTTAAAGACACCTTTGGGTATCTTTGGCATTATTTCCACAGGTTTCTCTATAGTGAGAGGGTTGGAAGATTCAACTACGGCTTTACCCTTCTCATCGGTCTCTTTCTCATAGTTTTTGTTCCTGGTTTGTAACAAATTTGAGGATCTAACCATGTTGATATAATTAGGGTCAGGAGGAGTTTGACTGCCCCCTGCTACGGTAGAAGCTGAAGCAGAATTCTGCCCTTGGGGAAACGGATCCTTCGGGACAGCCGGCGGTTGAGCTTGTAACAGCTTCTGAGCTTGTTCCATGAGCGGACAAAGATGAGTAAGGTGGTCCCCTTGGCACAACTTACAAGGGAACTTGACTTTCTTCTTTTCCTTTTTGCCCCCATCAGCATTGTTTGCAGGCTTTGGCTTGTTTTGATTTTGGTTTCCCTCCCCCTTTTTACCTTTCTTCTTCTTCTCGCCGGGCTGTTGATTTCTTTTTGAAGAGGTTTGTGCAAAAAAATTTGCACTTTGGGAGGAGGGGGCAGCCTTTGCTGCCTCCACCATAGACTATTTTATAGACAATTGGTGAAGTTGTTTTGTCAAAGACTCTACAGTGGGAGAGTTTACGGACCCAACCACACCATCGTCATGGGGTCCAGGCTTAGGTTTCTCGGCCTCATGAGAAGGCCTTTGTGCCTCAGGGATAATTTCATATAAAATCCCAGACTGTGAATAAATCAAGTCCAACTGCTGGGCCCTGAGTATGGCTTCTTCCTCACTAGTCACTCCTGATGTGGAAACATCCTTAGATATATAAGGCAATAATGATTTAAGGAACCATTCTAATAGAAACTTAGGAGGGATGGTGGCTTTGATAAGGCTCTTTCGCCTCCTCCACTCTTGGATATGATCCGAGATGTGGGTTGCCTTGTTTTGTCTAAAGGTGGACAACAAGTCCGTTCCGAAATAGTAATGGACTGGAAGCTGAAAGTGGCTACAGAAAGCGATAGCCAAGTCCCAGAAACTGCTAAAAGCAGCAGAAGGCAGCTCAATGTACCTTCACCAGCCTTACCTTCGAACTTAGGGATGTTCGAGGGCAGTTTGGTGGGAACAGGTGGCCACAAGGGGTCATGCCTCACCGGATCGTTCATCAATTTTGATAAGTCTGGCAAGTTCAAAGTTGCCAGAAAAGGAAGCTTTGGCCTAGCCGGTGTACTAGATGTACTAGCTTGGGGATTAGAGGGACTTGCCCCCGATCTCCCATAAGTAAAAGTGGGGTTTCCCCAGACACCGGTTGTGAAGTGGGAAGGTTGCTTTGGAATGGATTCCATCCGTAAGCCACTGGATTTTGGGTGGGAGGTGTAGTGTAAGTGGTTCGAGCCGTCCCCATAGAAGGTGGGGTCTGAAAGACTGGAGCAGGTATCCCTCCACTAAACAAAGAGAAGGGAGAGCTCGTGTATGGGATTGAAATAGGGGTTTGGTAGCTTTTCCTGTAAGAGGTGTTGCTGCCAAACTGCACTCCTACATATGAAGGAGGTGGACCTACGTCTGGACTGGATGGGGGTATGTGCCCCCCATTCCAAGGGAATCCTTGGACAAAGGCCGAGGATCCCACCGGACCACTTTGGGTAGTGTAAGGGAAGGAAGAAGGAATTGTAGGCATACTGGGAATCCCAATAGCCATATCACCAGACATACTTCCTATGTTCGAGTAAACCAGTGGTTGGACCACCCGGCTTGCTGGAGTTAAGGGTGTGGAAGGTAAACTAGATCTAGGGGTACTAACCGGGGGAGGTAGTACCCCTTCAACCGGAAGGGTTGAGGTGAAAACAAATGAACTTTCTCCCTCAGAAGACATAGCTCTACCTACAGGTACACCTAGCACTGGTGAACTAAAAGGCCTAACCTGCACGATCACTGGATCGTTCAAATCAGTCAAGGGGGTATTATAATTTCTTGCAAACTCGTCAGCTTGCAATTCCTCTATATCGACTGTGTCAAAGTCAAAGTGGTTAGCTATTAATTCCGGTTCACCAAGAACCTCACTTACTCCTACTGGTTCAAAAGAACCACCTGTGCTTAATCTCCGCCTTTGGGGTAAAGGTGGAGGTTCCAGTGGTGTGAGAGGAGGAAGGTTTCTCAACCTTCTTGACCTTCTAAGCAGTTGGTCCTCCAGAATTAAGACATTAAAAAATCACACCCTAAGTCCAACTAAACACAAGCAGATCCACAGAGCATACACTAAAAAGAACCTAGAGTCTCAAGCAATCAAAACAGGGTATAAAGATATGCTTTCCAGAAGAAAGCTGATGAACAGTTACTTGGCATCCTTGGGGGGTTCTTAGGCACAAGAAGAGGAATCACCCAACCGCCCTCCTACACTTTCCACAAGGGTTACCTTCCAAGTCCATTCAAGGTGAACCAGAAATAAGCTTCCGGTTTACCTAGGTATGAGCCCTAAAAAGACAAGAGACTAAGGCTACCTTGACAATACCTACTGTCTGGGGGGACAGTCATCAGCCGAACTTGTACGCATGGGAAGTGTAGCTGAGCCCAAAACTCTGTCTAGGACAGAATCCCCAGATGCGCAAAATTCCTGGGTTACGTTTTGACAAGGATTCGGGGGGTTATCCCCTCTGTCCAAGCCTCCATGCGGCCTAGTGCTTAGCTCCCGTTTGAGAGGAGCTTCCCAGGTACAGCAGTAGAAACAAGGATTTACCTAATGAAAGGTCCACTACGTCTGAGTTTATAATTTGTGGGAAGCTTACACTCCCTAGCCCACAAATCTAGCCTAAGCTAGTAGGTGAAAGGCCCTAAAAATAAAAACTTGCTAATAAATTTTAAATTTATGCGTTAATTTTAAGGGTTTTTTTTACTCAAAGGAAGTGGAAGTGATGGACTGTATGGTGTTTTGACTCAGCAGAAAATAAATGAAAGTAAAAGTGCATTTAAAGCAAACTAACACTATAAAATAAACTTCTTTTCATTTTTTCAGATATGTATTGATGAATTAACAGCACTTAATAAGAGAAACTAGCCTATGTTTTTGTATTTTTCTGAGATAATATTTTTTAAACTGAAACAAACACTACTTTATGCAAAAATTACAATGCAAAAGATTAACTATGTTTTGTTTTTCACTTTAAAAAATGCTCAAAAACAAGTACTATGCATCTACAATGCACTGCTTGAGTAAACTTGATATTTATGGACTGTATAAAAAACTACAAACTGAAGTAAACAGGCAAACAGGGCCAAAAGAACAGCAAGAAAAGCAGGCTAGGACCCTAGCTTGGGTGCAAACATCGACACAAAATCAGTGCAGACTTGAAACAGGAAAGTGCAAACCAATAACTGATAGAAAGCAGACTGGAAAGACAGAGTCTAAGACCCTGATCACTGATCTAGACTCAGGCACTCTCACCAACAACCCAAACAGGCCAAAAAACTTCAAGATGCAAACAATAAATAAAACAAGTAACAAAGGACTCAAGGGCTTTCAAAAGCACTAAGATGTGATCACCTGAGATATTCAAACAACTTTACAGCACTCTTAAAGAAAATCTTTTCAGAAAACAGGACTTGTAACAGGAAAAAGAACAAGCAAACTTTCACACAGAAATCCCAGTTTCCAGGAGTACTCGCGACTGTCAAGCAGTGCAAGTCGCGAATGATTCGCGATTGTTCAGTGGAACAACCTGCGAATGCAAATCAATATTCGCGACTATCCAGAAGGACAACCCGCGAATGGGTATAAAAATTTCTCAAAAACAGAGAAAAAACCCAAGACTTTCAAATGTTGAAGTAATTAAGAAGCAGGATAAAAATCACAAGCAGACTTCAAGCAAACACTGGTCAGGAAAACAGAAAAAGACCTAAAGCATACTAGGCTTCCCCAGCGGAGTCGCCAGTTCTGTTGTACAGGATAATTCACCTAATAACCTAGGTCTGGGGGGTTACCAACGTACTCGTTACTTGCAGACAGTTTGACTCTAAAAGCACAGAATAGGAAATAGTAAAGTAGAAGGACTTACTTGTATTAAATGAAGGCTGATTCTTGCTATCTTCTCCCTCTCTGATCCACTTCCAAAGTCTCCAGGATAGTTCCTCCTTCACCTGTTAATAAACATTCTTCCAGATACAAGATGATTCATATATATAGATGCAGGTTAGGCAAATCATATATCATATTGAAATGTAAAAATTTACCAATATACAAGATGTGAAACACATATGGAAGAAGTAATATCTTTATTAACAATAATAGAAAGAGTTTAGGTTACAACCCAATGTCTGAACAAGGACTCCTCTATCACCAAAGGACTCTGAGTTTCTCTGCTCCAAATATTTCTGTAGACAATCCACCAGCATAACTTTTCTCTCCAAGTATGACTATCCAACCCCCTCCCCAAAGCCTATATTTATATGGATGAAATGAGGCAGTTCTCAAAGGTTAGGGAGGTTATAGCAGTTAATGGGATTAAGTTAAATGACTAAAACTAATCTCCCATTAACTCGAGATTTTATATTTTAATTTTGAGGAAACCATTCGCGGGTCTGTAGTAGAGCAACCCGCGAATGATTCGCGACTCTATATAAGTGCAACCCACAAATACAAAGATTCATGACTTGCTGAAAATGATACTCATGAATGATGCGCGAGTTGTCAATAGAGAGAGTCGTGAATACAACTCAAAATGGAAAAATGGCAAAGTAACCAGCTGGGTGTATTGGGAATGTACTTCATCATAAACCAAGGTATAATGAATACATGCAAACCTCAATCCATAAGTTTCCTTTTGTGTGCCAACCTGAGGGATGTCAGCACTCGGACGGAGAGGTGCCATTCAGGTGTATAACACTTAGGCTAAGAAGTTGAAATTCAAAAAATTTGTTTCATCAAAGCCGGAGGAAACTACTGACGCAGCTATGCCTCCTTCCTCATGACATCTTTTACTTTGACCAGTGGGACCTAGTATTCTTCCAGTTTGGGGGAATGTTGGTCCTCATTTTGTCACCATTTTTGGGTTAAATACTTTACATATTAATGCATATTTTGTTACCTTTTGGCATCTTTTTCACCATGCAGCTCACCATTCAAGCCTCAGGTATGAATGATTTTAAGTTTTATGTCAATTATGTTTATTATCATCATTTTACAGTTTCAATGGTTAAAATTGACATAATATGAAGTGCATTCGATGTATTAATTCATGTTGTTACAACTAATTTTATCATACATGGTTGATTACACTTGTATGGCCTTCCCTGTCCCTCTACAGACTATTTGGACCCCATGGACTATTTTTGTACCTTTCATGTTTCCAAGATCATCCCTAAAAACACTCATTATTTGTTGTATGCAACTTTTAATCCCTTTCTCGCATATATACACAGATATTACCCTTAAACTCATGTACATCGAGATTTGTGCAAAAGGCCAAATAGTTTTGGATTTTTCCTTGATGTGGATCTGAGTCACTTGTCTCTTGGCCTTCGATATGCCTTGAGATCTCTTGGATTTGACCTTCCATCACCCCATTGAAGCACTATATAAGGAACCCTTTGGATACATTGAAGAAGAGAGGAATTGAAGAGAAAGAAAATATAGTCCATTGTTTCTGTAGCTTGTGTGTACTTGAGTCTGCATCCCTTTATCCCTTGGAGCACTTTGTGTTCTTCCCAAGCTTTCATTTGCTTGTAAGCTTGCTATCAAGAGATGGAGGATTGAGGTGGTGGAGGCCCAGGTGGAGGACTCAGTTTCTTTGGTTCACAAACGTGCCGACAGAGGTTGTCACTTATGTAATCTCTATTTTACTGAATAGAAATATATTTTTTTGTCCAATGATATGCATTTAAATGAATATTGAATCCATGGATGTGTTTAATTTCTTATGTATCATTGATTATATATGCTAGAGTAGGCCTAACACTGTATTATATAGCATGCTTTCCTTCTTTACTGTTGTTGAGAGTAAATTGCTAACACAAGTGGGATTGGAAAAAGCTCAAAGGGGATCTATACAACTGTCTGGAATAAGGTATGTTTCAAGATCCTTTAGTGTTATATGTTGTATTTATTTTGAATATTGGGAAGGGATTGACTTCTGCAGTTGCTCTATCTATTGTGGTACACCCCAAGCCATAGGAAGTTTTCTCCATAACAGAATTGGCGACCATACTGGGGAGGTTCCTAGTTGTTTTATTTGGGGGTTTTCGCCATTCAATGTAATTTTATTTCTCTAATTTTTTGTTTATGTGTTAGGTCTAGGAGAATGATTACCCACTAGTATTCTAGAGAAGTAAATTCTGTCTCATTTTGTCCATTTACCTTATTTTTCTGTCTTTTTCTTCCTGCACGCGAGTTTTTCTTTCACAGTCGCGTGTACACGCAAGTTTTCCTGGAATAGTCGCGTGTGTACGCAAGTTTACTGAGAAAAATCATGTATGCCCTAATTTTTTGCTCTTTTGGGAATATTAAGTGTTGTTGGGTGAGTTTGGGTGATTGTTGAGTCTTCTTTGATGCTTCTGGAATCTGTATCCCCCCTCCGTTTCTAGCCAGAGACTCTTTTTTATTTGACTTTTGAAAAATGTTCTTGTCATTTCATTTTGTATTTTTTGTTTTGGGATTAGTGCGTTAGGTATCTTTTACCTTGGTGCTTTGCTTGGCTGTTGTTTGTGAGTGCTTGCAGAGTATAAGGGTTGTAGAGTCATACTTTTGCTTTTTATCTCATTTAATTAAAAAATACAAAAACATTTTTCTTTTTTGCATTGTTATGTATTTTTTGCATTTTGCATTAGCATGGTACTTGCATTAGGTTTTCTTGGTGAATATTAGTTAGATTTTCATATAGGAAATGATTGCATATACATTTGAAGGAAAACGTTTTGCACTTCACGTAGTAGCATACCCTATTTTTCATTCGACACAGTGTATTTGCATTGATTGTTAGGTGTGCATTTTACTTCTTGTTTTGTCATAACATCATTAGTTACACGTCCATTTACCCTTTGAGTAATAGAGGCAATTAAAATCAACGCATAATAAAATTAATTACACTCTTTTCTTTTTTAGGGTGCACCAACAAGACTAGGTTTTAGGGTCTTGGAATAGTTCATTGTGAGTCAATTCTCCAAGACCACTAGACAAAAAAATTAGGTGTCTGTCCAGGTGAGAGTGTGAAATACTTTATATAATTAGTGTTTCTTAGGATCCTCCTCTTACAAGGGAGTTAAGCACGAGGCAGTGTGAGTAGTTATGATTGGGATGACCCTTGGTTGTAACTGAGTAGCACCAGAGATATTTCTAGGATTGTATTCGTATCTGGGGGCTCTTTTGAGAGTTTCGGGCTTTGCTACCCTTCCCATATGGTCAATCCCACCTGTGACTATCCACCTCAGCATTGATTATATCGAGGTGACCTTAGCTGCCTTACCTAGGTTATTGAGGGTGTATTTGCAGAGGTTATTTTGTAGGTGTCCTGGCTAGGTAGGGTTCGGATAACATAGTCGCTATATCTGTTGAAGCTGAGGGCCACTATAATTAGTTATGAACCTCCACTTATTTTCTATGGGAGTCTCAATCCTCTCCTAGGAGAGACATACCCACTTCATTTAGGAGATCAGATATCCTTCCCTTGTTTGCTTGTGATTTGGCTCTACATTTTATAGGTGTATTCTCTGTGCACGCTAGTTTTCCTAGGGTTTGCGTAATTAGAGCAAGTATTTTTTATTTTTTGAGTCATTGTGGATTTGGGTGTGGCACCCCACTATTCTCGTCGTTTAGCAGGACTTACGCCTTCCACATCTCCTCTTCCTTTGGGAGAGTGAACTAGATAGTCTGGGCGGACTACTTCTCACTTTTATTCACACACCATGGGAGACCATGAGGATGAGATTCCAGAGATGTATTCTCCACCTCACGAGGTTGGGGAGGAAGATCCTTCTAGCACATATGATCCTGTATATGAACAGCCTTCACGATCTGGTTATGATCCCTCAATCATAGGTCACTGGTATTGGTTTCTAGGCGACGAGACTCACCATGAACCCGTAAGCACTAGCCATGTTAGATATGACATGTCTGATATACCTACACCTGATCTGTCACATTGTGCTGAGTCAGAATTTGGTCCTAGCACTACGCCTAGGGGCACTCCAATCCCTTTCCATACGAGGATATTTGGGAGCACTAGTCACATTGCACCCTCCATTCCTGTGGTGGAGGCAACTTCACATGTTCATCCTAGACCTAGTGTTAGTAATCCTATGCAAATACCAAAACCAAGATGAGTGAACATTGGAAACACCACTTACATTCCTTCACATGTCCCTTCATCTTCAAACCCTATTCCTTCGAATGTGTTTTTAATGACTCACTCTCCCTCTAGTTCATGTGGGCCTTCAGGCCAGAATGTTGCTACTAGCCATGTTCATTCTGTGACTATTCGCACGGTAGCATCTCAGAGTCAAGTACATCCTGCTGTGTCAACAGGACATGTACCTGTTTTTGGATTGTCTCACGTTCCAGCTTATGGAGCTTCCAATACCCCTAACTATGGACCTTCTCATGGTACATCCCATGGAACACCTTATGGAGCTTCTCATGGACAGTCGTATGGACCGCACTATGGAAAAAAATATCAACCATATGGGTACGAGTATCAAAAACCTGCTTACTCTTCCAATTATGAATTTGTAGCACCTCATAATCAAGGCACTCCACATCATAATTCTTCCATGCAACCCTACATGGGTCAAATGGGAGGAGGTTATTATGGCCAAGGCCATGGTATTTATAGCAATCAACCTTGCACAAATAAAAACTACCAGGGAGCATGGAATTAACTAGCTCAACCTAGGCTCCCTTTCCTTGAAACTTTGAACTTACTTGACTTGTCGAGATTGATGAATGATCCTATGTATCATAACCCGACATGGCCAACTAATCCAAATTTCAAGGGGGAATATGGTCTAAATTCAGATGTATGAACCATAAAAGCATTTAATCAGAGGTCACACGTTCTCAGTCATCATAAAAGCATTAAACAGAGAGGCCACCCTCCCTCATCCATGGTAATTAACAACTCATGGTTTTGTTCCATGATATGGCTTCAAGGCACATTGTACCTCTCTCATCCATGGTATTTCACAATCCATGGTTTTGACCAATGTTATTGCCAAAGGAACATTGTAATAATGTTATAAAAAGGCTCTATGCCTTCCCAATAAAGCATTGAAGGATTTTTGGCATCCTACATTTATCTTATTTTATTCAGTTATTGAGTTATTGGTGTTGAGTGTCTTTCTTAGTATGGTTTGAGAGGTGAGGCTCAAACAACCCTCTTTGAGCCTCACCCCTCCATGTCACATATTTACTCTATGTTTATTTGTTTAGTCTATTCAAAGTCCAGATATCGCTGCCATGTATTTCTCACAAGTGGCTCATTATGTTATCTCTTCCCCTCCTCTCTCGGCATCCAAGCCTCCCAGGTCTCAGCCCCCAAGATCTAGATCAGTGGTATCAGAGCAGGTACGCTCTCCATGGCTATGAGGGTTTGAGCATACTTCAGGTTCAAATATCTGTAGATATTTTCAGCCTCCTTTTGGCACACTCAGAGTCTATTGTTGGGCCATACACTGTAAGCATCACAGTTGGTCCTCATGCAATACATTATATCTAAGTTTCAAGAGGAAGTTCCATGATCTCTACAACATTTGATTTTTCTCTACAAACCCTTGGCATCCTTTATGGTCCTCTACAAAATTCAAACAAATTTTGAAACTTGCATAGAGATTTTTATAGGCTCTTCCATATCCCATTGGAAATATATTTCCATCATCTAAAATGGGTATTTTTTAGTTTCTCATTTACCTTCCTGGTTTGTGAGATATACCTGTTTGAAGCAACACATGTCTCTACATAGTGTGACCTCATGTGCAGCAACTTCAAACAAGTACCACAGACTCCACAAAACATCTCAGAGGTTCTTCCATATATCATTTGATATATATTTTCATCATCTAAAATGGGTATTTTTTGGTTTTTCATTTACCTTCCTAGTTTGTGAGATATGTTTGTTTGAAGCAACCTATGTCTTTACACAGTGCGACATCATGTATAAAAAATTCAAACGAGTACCATGGGCTTTACAGAATATATTAGATGCTCTACCATAGCTCATGGGAAAGATATTTTTTTTAGCTAAAAAGGGTATTTTGCAGTTTTTAATTTGGATCTTTGGTTTGAGAGATATCATCGATTGAAGCAACATGTGTCTGGAACACCAATGCGCGCGCGTCTCTTGAGATTCGACAACCATTTTCTCACTCCTTGATGTAAATTTGAGCATATAGATCTGTAGAAAAATACACAACTCGCAAAGAAGATCTCACAATTTACTCAGCAATTGAAGAATGAAACAATGCAAAAGGCTTGCAGCTGTGAATGCTTTCATTAATCAAAAAGTAATTCAGATGATAATTACAATAATGTAAAATGGATTTAATAGCCACAAGCAATTCGAATCCACATGAGGAAGTTAGAATTGATTAGACTCTACTTGACTGTAGGTAACCAAGAATTTGTCTAAATCACTATCGGAGGACCCAGTAGTTAACTGTCCTTGTCTAAATCATAACCATAGTTCATAGGAGCTTTAAAACACAACCAAGTGTTACATTTAGTGTTGACTAATGGTTAACTAACTGTGGTAGGTGAGAAAATCGCCCCACATGTGTGCAATCAATTAAACCTAGCTCTAACTGAATGTAGAGGGATAGAACTGAATGTAATTGACTCCTAACTTGGCTTGACTAGCCATCAACTGAAGTGAACTGACCTTGATTGGTTTCGGCACTCCCAGTTGCTTCCTAAATTGTAGGGATTGATCTAGGAGACTCCTAAACTTATGCAATCAAGTGCAATAAGTGGCAGTGAGCCTCAATTAGTGTTCCCCACACTTTGGTAACTGAAACATTTGCCCCAATTAGGTCAATTTTACCCAATGGTGCTAATGACTATAAATAGACTGGATGGACTCCCGATTTAGACATGACTCCTAATTTAGAAATATGACCAAATTTGGACAAGGGAGGATTAATAATCCTAACACCCCCCCTGAATGCTAACTTGGACAAACTGTGGGCCCTGGTAACTAAGACAATAGGTCACCCATTACATCAAGTAAAATAAAGTAACTGCTCAATACAAGAAGCTAGGGCAAAAACCACATGGGAAAAAAGCCCTCCTTCTATCTAAGCAGGTAGAATCAGGTCTCAAGTTTGAAAAACTTGAAAATATGTTGCTATAATCTTCATCTCGGTGAGGTAGTGAAGCAGCATGCATGGTGTGCTGTGCACAGGTATTCTGGGGCCTGGCATGTAGACTTCTCCTTTTTATCCAAAACTGATGATGGAAGGAAGGAGGAATGTAACTTTTGTCTCTTACTGAATGAAGAGGTGTATGATCATATCCATTCTTATGAATGCAGTAAGACTGATCCCTTTCCATATTGCATCTTACAGGAAGTCTATTACATCTCTCTGAAGGAGGAAAAATAGTATGGCATAGCGCAAGAGTCTTTCCTTTCTGAGTGTCAGTTGAGTTTCCAGTCATCTTCCTAGCTTCCAGTTTGGAAGTAGGGACTAAATACAGATCTGAGTCACCCTGAATATTAATGTCATAAACTGATATAGATGGATCTACAATACTAGTAGAAGCTGTAAAAGAAGTAGATGCAATGGTTTTACCTTTCCTTGCAGGTGGCTGCTGAGAATGCACTGGTTCTGAGTTGTGTATTTGTCTACAGATCTATATGCTCTGATACCATGTAAATTTGAGCATATAGATCTGTAGACAAATACACAACTCACAAAGAAGATCTCACAATTTACTCAGCAATTGAAGAATGAAATAGTGCAAAAGGCTTGCATCTGTGAATGCTTTCATTAATCAAAAAGTAATTCAGATGATAATTACAATAATGTACAATGGCTTTAATAGCCACAATAAATTCGAATCCACATGAGGAAGTTCGAATTGATTAGACTCTACTTGACTGTAGGTAACCAATACTTTGTCTAAATCACTATCGGAGGACCCAGTAGTTAACTGTCCTTGTCTAAATCATAACCGGAGTTCATAGGAGCTTTAAAACACAACCAAGTGTTACATTTAGTGTTGACTAATGGTTAACTGACTGTGGCAGGTGAGAAAAGCACCCCACATGTGTGCAATCAATTAAACCTAGCTCTAACTGAATGTAGAGGGCTAGAACTGAATGTAACTGACTCCTAACTTGGCTTGACTACTCATCAACTGAAGTGAACTGACCTTGGTTGGTTTTGACACTCCCAATTGCTTCCTAAATTGTAGGGATTGATCTAGGAGACTCCTAAACTTATGCAATCAAGTGCAATAAGTGGCAGTGAGCCTCAATTAGTGTTCCCCACACTTTGGTAACTGAAACATGTGCCCCAATTAGGTCAAGTTTACCCAATGGTGCTAATGACTATAAATAGACTGGATGGACTCCCGATTTAGACATGACTCCTGATTTAGACATATGACCCAATTTGGACAAGGGAGGATTAATAATCCTAACACTTGAGCCACCATAGATAAAGTATTTTATATGGATGGAAAGGTCTCTTTAATGTATCAAATGGGTCTTCAACATAATTCAATTTCATTAGGTGCATAAAAATATATGAATGGATTTGCAGCGAGATATCAACTTCACCAAAGACCAATTTTCTTTTTCTTTTTTTTTCTACTTTTATGACATTCTATTGTAATCATGGTTATGGGTCAACCACATTGTTATAGCCTGTTTTTGTTTTCTGTTTTCGAACCATTTGCTTGTCTTAAAACTATGATTTTTCTTATTTTTTTTAAGTTTTGACCTTGGTTTCTTTTAAAATATTTTGATTTTAGCCTTAGGTTTATAGTTGATTTTATAGCTTTTCTTTTTAATTTTTGCTTGAGTTAATTAATTTCATGGTTTTTATGGGCTTATCGGATGCATATATTTCTAAAAGGTTCTAAATAAATAGCATAAGACATTACTTAAACTTATTTACCAAAAAAATAGCACTTAGTTTTGAGTTTTGGTTTAAAAATCACTAAACAAGGATTCTTGTAGCGTTAGCCAGAAAAAATTACACTAGGATGCTACAAGAAAATCGTTTTTGCCAAAATGGTCATTTTTTAGTCCTATTTTTTTGGGGGTTTCATCCCTAAGGTGTTAACTACATCATTTATCACATTTAATACATGTGTTGCCGAGTTTATCAGTGAAACAGGTGTTTGGTCTCATGTGAGGGAGATTCTGGCAACTGTATGCAAATTTATGGCAAAATCATGACAGACAGTGGAATGAGGTGAGATTGATGGGAAAGAGGTTCTAAATTAAACATTATGAAGCTGGTGGAGACGCTGGAATGAAGACACATTGCTAAAAATCAGAAATCGGCAGTTGAAGAAAATCAGGGTTTCACAGCATGACAGTTGGAGGTGAGCTAATGACTCAAAGACACCTGGGCGTTCAATTCGGCATTCAGCTAGCAAAAGACTCAACTTTTAATAGCTGCAAAAATCTGGGAGTGAGGTAAAAGTACACACAAAGCTGAAATGATGTTATCTGGCCTAGTGAAATGTTTTGACGTGCAGTGTATTCCTTCCAAAGATGCCAGTCCACTTCCTCTCTTACCAGTGAACAACATTAAAACGGGATTCTATTTTCATGGACAGAAAAGCTATGGGGGCAGAGTACACTTTAGTGGTAAAACATCAATACAAATGAGTAGAACAAAGTCACAAAATAGTGGCGTTTTCTTTGATAGAAGACAAATCCTTGGTCAGTTATATACTCCTATTCTAAAGGGAAGAGGATATCTTGCTAAAGTGCATACATCTTCCTCATCAACAACAAATACAGATGGAAGTAAAAAATCTTCATTGTATTCAAAAGAAAAGTCAGAAGATTACATTAGCAGATTTTTAAGAGAAAAACCAAGTGAAATAGAACAAATTTTCTTATAGGAGATCAATTTTATACTGTGAGAGAAAGGGAGAAGTTGAAAACTTCAGTTCTAAAGCTGATCAAGAATGCATTAAGTGAACTTGCCAACAAATCAGTCCCAATGATATCAAAGAGACAGAGGAAAGAAAATAAAAACATCATGGAGCACCTACACGTGACATTGATAAAGAGATTCCATCAAGTCTTGTTTACCTGAAAGACCTTCTAAGACAATACAAAGGTGAACTGTATGTTCCGGAAGAGGCATTCAAGTACCATGCATCAGAGGTGGGTGAATTCAACAGTATATTGGAGACATTTTCAAAAATGCGCTTGGTGGACTTACTGAAGGTGATGGAGGCAAATCAGATTGAAATGCTGACATCAAGGGTTGTCCAGAATCCAGAGGGAGTTTATGTGTATCGTGACTTCATTATAGATTTGAAAGAATTTCCAGCAGAGAAGAGATTACAGAGTAAGAAAAATACAACATCTACTGTTGTAAAAGCCAGCAAGGGAAACACCCCTGTAAATCTTGAGAAGAAAAGAGGTGATAGAAAGCAAACAATTCACAACACGAGTACTTATTCCCCATTAAAAATTCATTCTCAAATCCCCAAGCCAACAATGAATAAAATTCCTAGAGATGATCCTAAAATTCCAAGTACCAAATCTGGTTTTGCATTGAAGCATACATTTTCTGCAAAAAACCTGTTTGGAAAAACTGCAGGGAAAGAATTCTTGGCACAACTTTCAGAATTTTGCTCTGAACTAAAAAACCTTGCACTGAATGGTAGTCAGGCAGATTCTACAAAACAATCCAACAAGCCCTCTAAACTTGCTAGCAATTCAAGCATTGAAGATCAAGTCGAATAGGCTCATGATGTTGATGGTAACTACTTGTCTGAGCTCTCATCTGAAAGATCTATTCAAGATTTCTCCAAGGACCATAAAGTCACTCTAACTAATAGTGTTGAAGATCCAGATAAATGCAGTAATTCTGGACCAATGGAAACAGGTTGGCTTCGACACAGAAGCATTAAATCTACTGCTAAGATTTGCCCAAAATCTATTGAGCAGAGACAGAGTATGGATGATTTGAATAAGAAGGAAAATATTTCTTTCATTTCTGACCCGAAGGACCATATTCAAGTTCAAATGGAATAAATCATCAGAGATGTATTGGGTATTGTTGATGAATATGAACATGGTTCAAAGAAAGTAAAAAACAAAGGGGATTTCCCTTTCAGTTGATTCATTTTCTGGACCAATTCCCTTTCAAGGGCATGGAATTTCTGTGCATTCAGTAAATTCAGAGACTCAAAGATACGTGGAAGGTTTAGACAGCCATAAAAATCCCTTGAAGGAAGCTCATAAGAAATCAATCCATGCAAAGATTACTGAGAATTCTGGTCTGTTTTTCCTATTTTGGGTTATTGAAATTAAATGCATACCACAAGATGATGGAGAGGAATTTTAGAAAAAAAAATGAGGTTTTAGTTCATAAGATACCCATTTACAAAAACCTCTCTCATTTCTTCAGCATATGTCAAGGTTTGAAATATTCAGTTTAATCTTTGCGGCCTATTTTTCAGGGTTTTTAAATCTTTAATATTTTCCTGTTTTAGTGTTCATCTTGCAAGGCATATTCTGATTGATGGGAGATGAATTTTTAAAAACCAAGAGAGGTTTTTGTCCATCACGGACCCATTCGCAAAAATGTCTCTCAGTTTTTACACAAGTGTCACGAATTGAGATATATGGAAGCTTCTTTGACATCTATTTTTCAGAAATTCGCCATATTTGCCAGGAATCCGATTTTGATATTTTTAGTTAATTAGTTGAAGTTAGTTAATGTAACTGCTGGGTAGTTTCAATTTTGACCTAATGAAGGGAAGATAGAACTAATTATTTGTAATTATAAAAGAGGGACAAAGGTACAGAAGAGGGGTTCTACTTTTTGGCTGGCTAGAGGAGGTCTCCTAACTTGTTGATAAGCTAAGTATATGACTTTCGTGTGTATTTGAGGAACTGATTATGAAATATATGATCCATTTTACCCTTCAATATGTGTTTTGGCTTCATTTATAGCTTGTTTAGCTACACAATTGGTAAATTCCTTTCTGGTTTATGGTTTCTTTGCTTGTCGTGCTTGCCTGTTGTGGATGAACGTCAATGATATGTTCTATTGGATACCTGGTTATTATATTATGCATCGCTGCTCTTCTTTACTGATGATTTAGTTCCTATTTGGATTATGAATGTATTCCCTTTGGTCACCAAAATTTACAACCAGAAAAACCTTTCAAAAACCCTAAAACCTAGTTTTATTTGATTGAATATTTGAGATTGTGTTGGCTTGTTTCTTTGTAGTCTGGAAACAATTTCTGGCACAAACACACATAAAACCCACGATTATGGTTAGGGTTCAACCACACAAAACCCACAATTATGGTTATGGGTCAACCACACAAAACCCATGGTTAAGGGTCAACCACACAAAACCCATGGTTATGGGTTAACCATAGAAAACCCTTCTCTTCATTGGCAATTGACACATTGTAATCATGGATCTCTTTTTAGTATGAAATGATGGGGACCATCATTTTATAAGAGAGTAAGAATGATCCGAATTTCAGGGGGAATATGGTCTAAATTCGGATGTATGAGTCATAAAATTATTTAATGAGAGGCCACATGCTCTCAGTCATCATAAAATCATTAAACAGAGAGGCCACCCTCTCTCATCCATGGTAATTAACAACTCATGGTTTTATTCCATGGTATGGCTTCAAGGCACATTGTACCTCTCTCATCCTTGGAATTTCAAAACCCATGGTTTTGACCCATGGTATTGCCAAAGGAACATTGTAATAATGTTATAAAAAGGCTCTATGCATTCCCAATAAAGTATTGAAGGATTTTTGGCATCTTACATTTATCTTATTTTATTCAGTTATTGAGTTATTGGTGCTGAGTATCTTTCTGAGTATGGTTTGAGAGGTGAGGCTCAAAGAGCCCTCTTTGAGCCTCACCCCTCCATGTCACATATTTACTCTATGTTTATTTGTTTAGTCTATCCAAATTCCAAATTTTACTTCCATGTATTTATCACAAGTGGCTCATTATGTTATCTCTTCCCCTCCTCTCTCGGCATCCAAGCCTCTCGGGTCTCAACCCCCAAGATCCGGATCACCGGCTATCCCTAACAAGATTCTTTCAAAAATTCCCAAGTTCGAAGGTAAGGATTATGAAGATCTTGGTGAGCATGTCACCACCTTCCGCCTTTGGTGCTCTTCCAATTCCTTACATGACGATTCCATTCGTTTGAGGCTATTTCAACGCACCCTAATGGGTCCTATAGCGAAATGGTATATAGAGTTACCCGGGGGGGGGCTTATGCTACGTTTGATGATCTTGCGATGACTTTCCTTAGTCATTTCTAGATACCCGTACGTTACGACGTTGGTACCAAACTCTTGTCAACCTTCTGGCAAGATAAAGCCACACACATTTCAGATCATATTCAAGAGTGGTGTAGACAAAAAGGGTTAATCAAAGAATTTATACCACCAGAGTTTCTTCTTGAGTGGTTCCTCAAATATTTATTACCTTACATAACAAAGGATGTTTCGACATCCGGAGTTCAAAACGAGGAACAAGCTAGTTTTAGGGCACAAGAGTTGGATTTGATCTATGCTCAATATGGACTTTTGTATGAGATTATACCCAATGCTCCTAGGTCCAATTTCGACCCTAAGGTCAAGCCTGGGCCACATGCCGATGGTATTGTGGGATTTACAAGTACCAAACCTGTGGACTCGGTTCTGAAACAAGTGAGCCAATTGTCAATTAACCAGTCTGTGTTGGAACAAGATACGGCTTCGTATCAACCTACCCAATCAGCGAATGTACTTTCCATGCAAATGTCGAACCTGAAAGGAAACCAGCAGCCTAGAAGGAATAAAAAAAAAGGAAAAAATAATAATCGTAAGGATGGGAACAAGAACGAAAATGATAATAATAATGACAAGAACACTAATGTTGGGGGGGACAAGCAGTCTAAATGTAAGGTGAAGTTTCCTTGCAAGTTGTGTAAGGACGACCATCTCACTCACTTGTGACCTCGTATGGAAGATGCATCAAGGTTCATAGCATAGGGCCCAACTGTGTTAACTAATCCTTTACCCAACAATCAAAATATGAACTCGACGACCATTGATCCTGGTTGTGCATCGGGTGTAAATCAAAACCCATTGGAGGCCGCTAGTGGTCATGGATGCATCAACATGATGAGTGCTACTAAGGTTGTGACTTGTACGAAAGACTATGGTTTGTCACAAATAGACCTTGGGAAAGAACCTTCCCCACCCGAGAGCCCTTTGCGAATCAAAAGGCCTATGGATAAACCTGAAGCTCCACCTTCCATTCCTAAGGGAGTCTTAAAGAATTCAGCGAAAAATCCTAACCCTTGAGCTGCCCAAAACTATTTAGTTGTCAAGGATTTGGGCCAAAGTCCTTGTGCGATGTCCACGTTAGAAGTTCTTCAAACTTGTCCTCTACAGAGGAAAGCTTTGTTGTTTGCTCTTGGGGTCAGTGATGATAACTCTTCTACTATGATCAAATTTGAAACCATGGGAGTACATCCTTGCTTGCCTTACTTCATGTCTCTTTTGATTCATGTAGAGTGTCTTAACAACACCGTCAAGCATACTATCATTGATGAAGGCGATGCCGCTTCCGTGATTTCTTTGTCTTGTTGGAAGGGCTTGGGTTCTCCTGAGTTGTCTCAGTCTGCTACTATGCTGATAGATTTTGATGGTAGATCATTTCAGCCACACATAATTCTTCTTTCTTTAAAATTCCAATTGGGAGGGAAGATCGTTGCGATTGAGGTCGAGGTGGTTGATGCTCCCCTTCACTACAATCTTTTGTTGGGTCTGAATTGGATGTATAGTATGCAAGTCGTAGCTTCTTCCCTATTTCAAGTGATATGATTTCCATTTAATGGGAAGATTGTTATAATTTATCAAATGTCATTCCAAAATCCGAGTGTCAATGCATCATCGAGAGCTTCTATCCTGATTATCGATCATTCTGAGCCAACAACTGGGAGTGTGGGTGTAGGTATGTATCCTTCTCTTATGGGATCCTTTAGTTGTCCTGTTCCTGTTCTTATGATTAGGTATAGTTTTGGTGGGGCTTCATCCTCATTGAATTCATTGTCTTTTCACACTACCCATATGGAAGATCCTTGGATTCTTCCTTCACCGAGTACTTCGAGTGTGCCCACTGAGACTGATGTGTCATTGCATGCAACGATGGTGGCTTATCAAGCGAATCTTGATAAGGTTGCAGAGCCTAGTCCTTCCTCTTCATAAATAGAGGAGGAGGACCTATATGTACTGCCTACATGGAAAGTTGAGTCATCTCACTCACATGATTGCCTCGATGATGTTTTTCCATCAGATGAAGCTATCCTTGAGGCCATGTCGGGAGTTGAGTAACCTTGGGAGGAATTGCATCATCGATCATATTTTCTTCCTAAGCTTGATCGTATGGAGTGTTATGACTTTAGGGATATTATTAGCGAGACGATTTGTAGGCCCATGGTTCCAATAAGCCCTCCTATTCCGATGGCTGATGGAAGCATGGCTAATGTATCACCAACTATTCCTATCAATATTTCTCGTGATCCTAGAAAGGTTGAGAATGTCTACATTAGGGCAGATTGTTCCCTCGATGAGATCAAGGAGTATACCGAGCTATTTAAAGAGTTTCATGACATATTTGCTTGGTCATACGATGAGATTCTAGGTATCGAACCTCATATTGTCGAACATGAGATTAAAAACTATCTGGCTGTAACGTTGGTTCGACAACGTTTGAGTGCAGTGAATCCTAGAAAAGCACCCGCCATTAAGGATGAGATAGAGAAACTATTGAAAGATGGTTTTATCTATCTCGTTCCCTTGATGGAGTGGGTTTCAAGTCCCGTTCTGATGGATAAGAAGTAGGGAGCGATCCATATATGCATTGATTTCTGTGACCTAAATCACGCATGTCCTAAGGATAATTTCCCCACACGATTTATTGATCAGATCTTGGATGAGTGTGCTGGGAGTGAGGTATTTTCCTTTATGGACGGTTTTTCTAGATATAATTAGATTCAGATTAAGCCAGAGGATCAACATAAGACTGCATTTATTTGTCCTTGGGGTACTTTTGCATATCGAAAGATGCTTTTAGGCCTTAAAAATGCCGAAGCTACATTTCAGTGGGCTATGACCTTAATTTTTCATGATCTCAAAATGATTATCGAAGTATATTTGGATGATCTCTCCGCTCACTCTTATTTGAGAGTGTGTCATCCATATCATTTGAGATTAGTATTCGAAAGATGTCGTCATTACTAGGTTTGTTTAAATCCTCATAAGTGCATCTTTTATGTGACTGTTGTTCGCTTGCTAGGATTCATTGTATCCAAGGAGGGTATAAGATTCGATCCCCGAAAGGTTGAGGAAATACTTCAATTTTCTCCCTTGCGTAATATTAGACACCTTCAGTGTTTGCAAGGCATGGCGAACTTCTTACGGATATTCATGGTTAATTTTTCCAATTTGGCTAAATGATTTATGCATATTTTGAAGAAGGACACCCCTTTTTATTGGGATGAGCAAGCCCATGCGTCCTTTGATGCTCTTAAGAAAGCCTTAGCAATGGCCCCCGTGCTTAGTCCACCTGAATATAGTCGTGATTTCTTGATCTATGTGGTTGTGTCCATGGAGACGGTTGGTATGGTTTTGGTTCAGGAGGATGAGGAGCTCCATGAGCATGTCATATATTATTTGATCTAAAACCTTATAGATGCAGAGCTTCGCTATTCTTATGTGGATACTCTAGCCTTGGATACCATTCATGTGGTTCAGTGTTTCAGACACTACATTCTCCTTCGCAAAACCTTGGCCATAGCTCATATCAATCCGTTTCAATTTGTCCTCACTAGAAGGATGATTGGGGGAAAATACAATAAATGCATTGTCATTTTGCAAGAGTTTGATCTTGAGTTCATTTTGACGAAATCGAAGAAATCATTGATCTTTGCGGAGCTTATATCCAATTTTCCAAGTTTGGAGGAAGAGGAAGTTTATCAGGATACGTTTGTTGATGAGCATATTTTCCTTATCTCAACTTTGGACCCTTGGTACGAGGATATCATTTTATATTTGAAAACATTGAAGGTCCCTACTCACCTTTCTTGGGATGAGCGACGACGATTACGTCATGTAGCTAAGAACTACCTTATAGTGGATAACACTTTGTATCACCATGAGGTATATTCCATTATGCATCATTGTTTAACCCATGATGAGGCTGAGATTGTGCTGAATGATTTCCACAAAGGGGCATGTGGTGGTCATTTATCTGGGCTTTCCATAGCCCAAAAACATTGAGAGCATGATATTTTTGGCCATCCATCTTCAAATATTGTGTTAATGCGGTCAAGAAGTGCCACCCTTGCCAGGTGTTTGCACGCAATATGCGTTTGCATCCAGCCCCGTTACATCCTATTGTCACCACTGATCCCTTCACCAACTGGGGGATTGATTTTATAGATTGCAACCCAGCTTTGGATGGGGGGCATCATCACATTATTGTCGTTGTTGATTACTTCACGAAATGGGAAGAAACCAATTGAAGAATGTAAAGATCCAGAATGCGGAGACTATTTAGTCTTACTTTACAAGGGTCTCTCAGATCAAGGAACAACTAGAAGTGGTAGATGAAGAAGTAGAGAATGCATAAATTGTGATGACCACCTTGAATGGTCTCCCTAGGGCTTGGGACTCTTTTATTCAAGGGATCTACGTCAAAAAGAAGCTAGTCAAGTTTAGCAGACTATGGGAGGAATGCTCACAAGAAGAAGCTTGAATATTAGCATGAGAAGAAAAGATGGGAAGTGAAGATCAAGCTCTCACAGTACAATCCAAGAAAACCAGAACAAGAATTCACAGAGGTAAGCACTCTCACCAGAAGAGTAACTTTAGAAAGTCTAAAGATATGTCTAATTTCATTTTCTATACATGTGATAAAAGAGGAAAATTTGCAAGATATTGTCCTAGAAACAAAGATAGATCTCTCAAGAAGAAGGGAAACAAGAAAAGACATCATGATCATGCTGCAGAAGATGATGAGCCTTCCAAGAAGAGAATCAGACAAGACAGTGATGATTCTTCAAGTGATGAAGAATATGTTTTGATTTTCGCTCTCACGGGAAACATCACACATGGAAGCAATGATTGGCTTATAGACAGTGGGGATTCCAAACATATGACAAGATTCAAAGAATCCTTTGTGAAACTATTAGAACATGAATCACCCACAAGGTGAGACTTGGAGATGACTACCAGTATCCAACAAAAGTTAGTGGAGAATCCTCCTATAAGCTAGATTATGGAAAGTCTATAAAGATGAAGGATGTATTGTTTGTACCAGGACTAAAGAAGAACCTCCTCTCCATATCTGCATTAGATGCAAAAGGAATGAGGGTTTCATTTGTAGATGGACAATTTCTCATGTGGCCAAAGGGAAAGACTATTGATGATGCAATAGTGATTGGGGAACAAGAAGGAGGTCTATACAAATTGAAGGTCCAACCAGAACAATATTTGGTCCCTTAATCAGTAGAACCAAATCATCTTTGACATAGAAGGCTTGCACATGTGCACTACAGGGCACTACCACTTGCAAGCAAAGTTGTTGAAGGACTTCTAGAAATTTAGACAAAACATGACAGTTTCTACAAAGGACGTGCAAAGGGAAAGAACACAAAGAAGACATTTCCAAGCAGGGAGAGAAAAGGAAAAGGAGTCTTGGAAACCATTCATTGCGATGTATGCAGTCCGATGTCATCCAGTTCATTAAGCGGGTATGCGTACTATGTTTTTTTTATTGATGATTTGTCTAGGAAGACATGGATATACTTCTTAAAGAACAAAGATGAAGTATTCAAAAAGTTCAAGAAATTCAAAGCCTTGATCGAGAACCACACAGAAAATAAGATCAAGACCTTTTGATCAGATAATGGCAGAGAATTAACATCAATTGAAATCAAAGAGTTATGCAAACATTCATGGATTAAGAGGGAGTTATCCAGTCCATATAATGCACAACAGAATGGGGTTGCAGAAAGGAAGAATAGAATGAGCATGGAAGCTACAAGGGCCATGCTTCATGATCAAGATATTCCCATGCATCTATGGGCAGAAGCTGCCAGAACTGTGGTGTATGTACAAAACCGTACTCCACACATAGTACTCAAGAACAAGACACCTGAAGAAGTCTTTTCCAGCAAGAAACCAGAAGTCATCCATCTCAGAATATTCGGCTGTCCAGTGTACATACATATTCCAAAAGAAAAGATGACAAAGTTAGATCCTTCATGAAGGAAGGGTATATTTGTAGGATACTCTGAAAGCTCGAAGACTTACAAAATATAATTCCCAGGATTCAAGAAGATCGACATTAGCAGGGATGTAACATTTGATGAAGACTCGGATTACAACAAATCCAGAAAGAGACCCGCTGAAGAAACTAAAGAAACGGAAGTACCCAGAATTCATGACACAACCATGAATGAAGAAATTCAAGAAGAAGATCGAGAATTAGAAGAACCTCAAGAATTCGTAGATCCACCTCAGTAGAAGAATCCTCATAAGAGAAAACCTGCTTGGGTACGAGAAGCTATCAAAGGTACAGAAAGATATGGGGCTCCAAAAGAAAATCACAGAGAAAGGAAAAGAACTAGGTCATGCTCTAGTTATGTAGCCTTATTATGTGACTTCATCGATAAAGAACCTTCCAACTATGAAGAAGCAACAGAAAGAAAAGAATGGAATTATTCTATGATCGAAGAGTACCAATCGATGATGAAGAATGATGCCTCGGATGTTATTCCAAGACCAGAAGGGAATTCCGTTGTAACTTCCAAATGGATCTACAAGATCAAGCATGTTGCATATGACAGCATAGAAAAATATAAAGAAATATTTGTGGCTCATGGCTTCTCCTAGAAAGAAGGAATAGTTTATAAAGAAACTTTTGCACCTGTATCCAGATACACTTCCATCAGATCAGTACTTGTTTTGGATGTAGTAATTAAATGGAAGATACACTAGATGGATGTCAAGACTACTTTCTTGAATGGTGTAGTGGAAGAGGAAGTGTGTGTGGAGCATCCACTCTGTTTTGAGACACATGACAGGGAGACTCATGTGTGTAAAATGAAGAAATCCCTGTACGATTTGAAACAGGCACCCAGGACATGGTACGACAGAATTGTAGCTTCGTATCCAGTTTGGGATTTACCAAAAGTAAAGCAGATCCCAACAGTTACTACAAGGTTGAAGATGGTAACCTAATGATAGTCCTACTGTATGTAGATGATTTGTGTGTAACATGTATGGATGGGTTGATTTTTGATACGAAGAGGAAACTTGCTGCCGAGTTTGAAATGAAGGAATTGGGTATGATGCACTATTTTCTAGGCATGGAGGTGTGGTAGAATGAAGATGGAATTTCCCTGCGACAAGGGAAGTATGTGGTAGAGATCCTAAAGATACTTGGGATGATGGATTGCAAAGCCATGACCACACCTATGGCATCGAACCTAAATCTATTTAGTGATGCTTCATCAGAAGCGGTTGATTCCATGATGTATCATCAGATGATTGGGTCCTTGATGTAATTGACTAATACGAGACCAGATATTTGCTTTGCTATGAAAAGCTTGATCCAGTTCCTCATAGATCCCAGACATGTTCACTTGATTGCTGCAAAGCATATTCTGAGGTACCTGAAGGGTACAGTTGATTATGGGCTCAAGTATGAGGTGAATCAGAAGATTAACATGGAAGGTTATGTTGATTTAGACTGAGCAGACAGTTCCATTGATATAAAGAGAACTTGAGGATGTTGCTTTAGTATGGGATCAGGTGTGATCTCTTGGTTTAGTAGGAAGAAATCATGTGTGGCACTGAGTATAGCCGTAGCAGAGTATGTTGCAACTTGTTCGACTAGTTGCGTGGCAGTGTGGCTGAGGAAGCTACTGTCTAATTTATTTGATCTCCAATTGGATGCTAGTTGTATATATTATGAGAAATAGAGTTGTGTGAAGTTGTTTGAGAACCCGGTGTTCCATGACAAGTTGAAGCATATCGAGATCAAATATCACTATATCAGGAATATGGTGCAGAGAGGAGCAGTGAAGCTCCAGTATGTTGCGATAGACGAACTGATAGCTGATGTGTTGACTAAGCCATTGGTCAGAGTGAAGTTTGAATACTTCAGGGAGAAACTTGGTGTTCTCCAGATCGAGGTTCCCTCCAAGGGGAAGTGATGAGTCCATGAGCCATTCTGACATGGTGAGAGGATTGGTTCCTTCCATGGTCAGATGTAAGGGATGATCCATTCTCACATGGTGAGAGGATTGGTTCCTTCCATGGTCAGATGTAAGGGCTGAGCCATTCTGTCATGGTTAGAGGATTATTTCCTTCCATGGCAGATGTGAGGGCTGAGCCATTCTGATGTGACTATGGGATGTGTTCCCACATGATCAGATATAAGCACTAAATGCCATTCTTTGGGAGAATGGAGGTACCTGCTCAGTTACAAGGAATACTCAGTCTAGGACAGAGAGCCATTCTGGCGCGATATGTTTACACATGGTCAGATGTAAGTGCAGAGCCCTTCTAGCTCGATGTGTTTACACATGGTCAGATGTAACTATAGAGCCATTATGGTGCGATGTTTTTACACATGGTCAGATGTAAGTGCAGAGCCCTTCTAGCTCGATGTGTTTACACATGGTCAGATGTAACTGTAGAGCCATTCTGGTGCGATGTTTTTACACATGGTCAGATGTAAGTGCATAACCTTTCTAACAAGATGAGGTCAGATGTGAGTGCTGGGCCTTTTTTACAAGGTTTTTGGATGTGTTCCTCCCATGGTCAGATGTGAGTGTTGGGCATGCCTTTCTGACATGGTTCTTGGATGTGTTCCTCCCATGGTCAGATGTAAGTGATGGGAGGGCCTTTCTGACATGGTTCATTCCATGGTCAGATATAAGTGCTGAAGATGATAAAGACCTACATGAAGGCTAGGCCTACAACCATCATGAAAAAGGGTTGGCTTTGTAGAAATTACTGTGACGAGAATAATCAAGAGATAGCACCAGTGATGATGACCCAGAGATGATCCAAATCGAGTGCTGATTTATATCCAGTGATGATCTAGTAATGATGATCCATATCCAATGGTGATGATCTAGATCGAGTTATTATTCAGATCTAGTGATGATCCAGATCTAGTGGTGATGATCCAGATCGAGTGATGATCTAGATCCAGATGAAGATGACTTGAAGACGAAGATGACGAGAAATTGATGATGATCCAGATGATACAGAGAAGAATACTTGTGTTGCACTTGTGCCAATAAATTGTCTCGAGATAATACCTTCCTAGTTAAGAGGGAGTGTTGATGTATTTGTAACATCAGAATGTATCACTTGTATATCTTATGTATTGTACCCCGATGTTTATTCCAGGAAGTCTTTGTAATGTAATTGAGTCATGTCATGCCCCATTGTTCCTATCGGGAGATTCAATAATGAAACAAGTCATGTAAAGTCATCGTGGGTAACCCTCCTATTGATCAAGGGTTAAATTCCTCGCAGTTGTGGGGCCCTAGGGTTATTAGACTCTCCTAGAGAAGTTGATCCTAGTGATTTATTGTCAAGTCAAGAATTAGTATAAATAGGGAGTGAGCCTCTCTATTTATCACACATTCACTCACACTCAGTTGTAGCACATAACTGAGAGAGAAGAAGTTGTTGGGACAAGAGAGAGAGACTACTGCTATCAAGAAATCATCTTACTATTTTTGGTGTTTTTATTTTGGTGCTAATTCTATCTCTGAGGAATTTGTGGGGTTTTCTCCTTTATGGTTTCCCTGAGGAAAAATTTTGGGTTCATTGTCTCTTATGTTTGATTGTTGTGCTTTTTATTCTCTCAGTTAAAGATCCTAAGATAATGCTAGCTTAAATGATAAAAATCTAACACTCGGTTTGGCCCTTAGGCTGCCAAGACACCAAAACTTGTATAAGCCACATGCCTGCAATGCTTGTTGGGCCATAAGATCACCCTGAACAACCTCCTCCAAATCACCATGCTCTCTTTCCCTCCACTCTAGCACCATCCTGCACAAAAAACCAAAGTTTTGATCAATTTTTACCTTTGAAAACCATTTTTTCAACCTTATACGCGACTGCTCTCAAAACAGCCGCGTATGTACGCGGTTTTTGGTGCTTTTCCACGTATGGTGAGCACTATACACAGAAAAAATCTTGATTTTTGTGTGGTTTGAAATGAAAAAGTATGGATGTCTTAACAAATAAAATGGACCATGAAAATTCAAAAAATGTACATGAAAATGGAAGAGGAGGGCATGAGAATCTACCTGGATCAAACAGGGAGAGATTTCGCTGGACGCTGCTCCCGGAATTCGCTTACGAAGTTCTGAGCCCAAATACACTATGTTGGGTAAAAATTTCAAATGATATGAAAATTTTTAAATTTTTTACTATTTATAGAAAAAAATTTAAATTTTTACCCACTTTCTATACTTTTTTATCATTTTGGACTGTTTGAACTAATTTGACGTTGTACGAGTCCATTTTGAGTGTGGGTTGACCGTGGATTCAATCCGTTCATGCCCAATGCAAGTACTATGTCTAAACTGGCATATAGGTTAGGTTTCATATCCATTTGCATTTTGCATAACCTTATGATCGTTTCATTTTAACCTTAGGTATGAACCCATTCTATCTTGTCACGGAACCTTCTTGCTGCTTTTAGAAGTGACATGTTGTGAATGGTAGAGCCTTACCATACATGGGTACCCTAGTTAGATCATGTATTGCATTTGGTTCCCATGCCGACATTTCTCCTTTATGGTATGGGAGTCCTTTGTATAGTACCGCCATGACTTTGAGCAAGAGCTTCATACTCCTCTTGACTTGTATGCTGGCCTTTTCCCTAGGACTCCCTTGTATATGTCAAGTTGTAATTGCATTATCATGAGTTTTTCTTGCCTTATTGAGCCTTATGCTGGATTCCCTGACTTTGATTATCAACCATATAGCCCGAGCTTGTCTCATGTCTAGCTAAGCAGAGTCATTTTATATATCTTTTGCAGCTTGATTCCCCATTTTTACCATGAAGGGAATTTCCCCCGAGTGTCGTTATCCTGCACATGTTTTCTTGCATTGAGCATAGGTATGTTCCACTACTTGAAACTAGTTTGTTTGCCCTTTGACACTCATCTCCTACTAGATTTGTAACTATAAATCACTTTTATTCTTTTTCAAGATTTTCAAAATATCTTAAAAAGTCCAAAAAAAATCAAAACACCAAAAAGTCCGACAGGAAAAGATGTTATCTTTGGCAGCAGTCGAGTTGTGTCTCCTTTGAATAGAGCACCATATATCACATCCATTGGTTGGGTTAGTAGTTTGACTTTAGGAGATTCCCTCGTTTCTTTGAGTTTATCTCCATCTACTTGTTAAGCTTACCATCACTATGGAGCCTCTGTCGATGCCTCATGTGTCACAGAGATATCCTAGTTTTGTATATCAAGTCAATGCTACCTATATTCATTCCCCATTCGCCTTTATGCTCTTGTTCAAAGAAAGTTGAAGCCTGAGTCGGCAATACCTCAGTTATCTTGACTTTTCATTTCAGCCATTCTCGGTACTATTACCGGTTCGTGCACATCTTATTCGAGTCCTTCCACATTATACAGCATTGCTAAGTACCTCGTGTTGGTTGATGGGGGATTCCTTCATGCCCTCCTTCCAGCGGATTCCATTCGATTGACTTTAGATCATTTATTCTGGGATAGGAGTCTAGATTCATTTGAGTTCCTTGAGACTTATAGTCATCAGTGGTAGGTTCTCTCACCATTGACATTTTTTGGAATACATCAATTTCCCCTGATCGATGTATTCTTCCAAGTGTTCAACCCCAACACATTTATTCACACTTGTTAGATTGCACTCTAGTACCTTGATTCCCATTTTCATTATCGGTGGGTGATCTTGCGTTTGTTAATGGTATACATCAACGACCCATAATCAGACGATGGACTACTATGTTTGACCTCGATACCTCTATTCACATAGTAGGACATGTACTCGTAGCGGTTTGTGTAGAAGACTTTCTAGATTGCTAGCATTTCATATATGCTACCTCCTTGATTGTGCCAGTGTTCATGAGATTTCAGCTCTCATGACTTGATTCCAGTGTATGTCAGATATCTTTAGCCATTATGGAGATTTTGATCTATTATATATTGTATGTGGCGATGACCACACATGTCACGGTTTGTATATCTTGCCTATTCATGGCCATTGTACTCTTATGTATCCGGGACTGCTATATGTATTTACAATCATGTGCAGAGTTTGATTATTGTATTATATTGATGGATTGCTGGTTCTTCCACCTGGTTCTTCATCACTCCATTTCTAGGATGGATTTATAATGTATTCCAGCCATCATGATACCCCTCTGACCTCACACATTAGGAGGAATCTATTACAGCTGATTTTACCACACATGGTTGATCACATTTTTATGGCCTTCCCTGTCCCTCTACAGACTCTTTGGACCCCATGGACTATTTTTGTACAATTGATGTTTCCAAGATCATCCCTAAAAACACTCGTTATTTGTTGTATGCAATTTTTAATCCTTTTCTCGCATATATATATGGATATTACCGTTAAACCCATGTACATAGGGATGTGTGCAAAAGGCCAAATAGTTTTGGAGTTTTCCTGTATGTCGATCCGAGTCACTTGTATCTTGGCCTTCCATATGCCTTGAGATCACTGGGATTTGACCTTCCATTACCCAATTGAAGCACTATATAAGGAACCCTTTGGATACATTGAAGAAGAGAGGAATTGAAGAGAAATAAAACTATAGTTCATTGTTGCCATAGCTTTCTTATACTTGAGTCTGCATCTCTTTGTCCCTTGGAGCACTTTGTGTTCTTCCCAATCTTTCCTTTGCTTGTGAGCTTGCTATCAAGAGATCGAGGATTGAGGTGGTGGAGGCCCAGGTGGAGAACTAAGTTTCTCCAGTTCGTAGATGTGCCGACAGAGGTTGTCACTTATGTAATCTCTGATTTACTTCATAGAAATATCTTTTCCTACCCAATGATATGCATTTAAATGAATATTGAATCCATGGATGTGTTTAATTGCTTATGTATCATTGATTATATATGCTAGAGTAGGCCTAAGACTGTATTATATAGCATGCTTTCCTTGTTTATTGTTGTTGAGAGTAAATTGCTAATGCAAGTAGGATTGGAAAAAGCTCAACGGGGATCTACTACAACCGTCCAGAATAAGGTGTATTTCGAGATCCTTTAGTGTTAGATGTTGTATTTATATTTCATATTGGGAAGGGATTGATTTCTACAATTTCTCTATCTGTTGTGGTACACCCCAAGCCATAGGAAGTTTTCTCCATATCACGTGTATAATTTTTTGTAGGTTATATGGTCTTTTAGGCACGCTAACAAACAGACATGAATTCAGCTAGATATATGGAGAGCGTATCAAGCTTGTTGTCCAGATCACCAAATAGATGGCACATTGTTGGTAGTATATTTCTATGCCTTAAAGGCACGAAATGGCTAAGAACTGTCATCACCATGCGCCAGCATCTCAGCATCAGTATTCTTCTGGAATAAGTGTCCATCTCATGTCTCTGCATGACACTTTAATGCTGACTCTGAGTTGGACTAAATTCATAAGCCACATCGTGCACTAGAGGGAACCCGATATACGATAGAAGAGGAATTGTCATCTATTAGTTGTTAGTGCACTTATTTTCCATAATGGCTGCGTTATCCTGAAGAGCAGTCGACCACTAAAGGGTTGACTTGCTCGCCCTCTATAAAACAATGTATATATAGACGTTGTCAGGCGACTTAGGAACGAGTCTTTGAGTCTGTGTATTTTATTTGATACAATTAGTCAAGTTTGAAAAATCTGTAATGCTACCCTTTTAGTTAAATGAAATTCTTGTTTTTCTATGTATGATCAAGTTTGATTAGAAGAACCATCATTCTATTCATTGGGAAGGCCCCCCAACAAACACAGGTTTTACATCTTTGTGTAGGTTTTGTTATTTCTTCCTCTGTAATTAGTATAGTTCTTTTTATAAGTTGTTTAGTTTTGTTTATGTAATCATTTATGTTTCCTATAGCATATATTTCATTTTAATATTATGTTGAGCATATAGGTTCCTTTTATCAGTCAGCAACCGATTGTGTCTAATACAGTTTTCAAGTTTTTCTGCAAAGTCTTTATAATTAATTGCTTGATTTTTAGATTAAATTCCTTTGATTAAATTATAGTGAATCTAGTTCTGTTTATTCCAGTTTTTATCATGAATTTGTTTAAGAGTATGTTAGTTCGTTAAATGATGTCTTGAATTATCAAAATCAGCTTAGGTTATATTTCTATAGAATTCAATCATTAAAGTAGGTTTACTTCTTTCTTTTATATTGCCATAGTACATGCATGAGGTAGCTTCCCTTCAATAAAGAATTTAAATTTATTGTTTCCTTAATTTTTTAGCATTTTCCTCAAACATACTATCATACAGACAGTCTGTTCCAACCTTTATAGAGACCTTCATTTCCACCTATTATACAGTCATTTATTCAGTCTTGTGTGTTTCTAATTTGTTTTAAAGCTTATTTTCTGAGTTTTTCTGAGTTTTTCTTGATGATAAAGGTTAGATAATGTTTATATTTTCTCTTAAAGATCCTTAGATGAGATTGTGTATACTCCTTGTTAAACCTTATTTCTCTTTCCTCTTTCTTTTTACTTTATGCATAGGAATGATATTATGTAATTTAAATCATCGTATTGATCTGTAATTGATTTTTTGATTTAAGTTGTTCCTTTGTATATGAGGTCTAAGTTACATACATTACTATATTAAGTGCTTTACACATAATAGAACTTTTCCTCATAATCATGTAATTAGGGATTTCTAAGATACAATTCAAATCACTCTCCATAAGTCTTTTGTTTGACTATATATCATGTCTACTTTTATATAGTATTTTGTGAGAAGGAGTTGTGTATTTATAAACAATCATGTTTACCATTTCTTGTAACTGGACATTTCTCAGTTTGCAAATTTTTGTGGAGATCAAACTAGACTTAATTCCATTCATCTTTTACACTTCTTTTGAGAGCCATTTTGATACCTCTCCTGCCTAGTTCCTATTACACTAAATGCTTAATACCCTCAAAATAATCAAGGAGAGTGGAATTAAGATGATTTGGTTGATTTATGTACATTAGTTAGTGTAGGTATAATATTGTAAATTCTTCTTGATGTAGTCACTTTCTCAAAATAGAATAGTTAATTATCATAACATTGTTTATATTTGGACATTTATAAATAGTTTGATGTTACTCTGCCTAGACCTCTATTCTTATTAACTTAACTAAGTTACATCCTTAGGATTTCAACTTAATAGCTTTCAATCTTTGGCTTATCAAAGTATTTTCACGACACTCTCTACCTTCGCATATATTTTGTAGCAACTCTAAGCCTATTAACCCTGGTTGATAATGAAATATTAGGTAAATTATTTAAGACAATATTTTCCCAACAATTGGTTTCTCAAAATCATCTTTCGATTGATGTTCTTTCCTTCGAACATATTTTTCAAAGAATCATATACTTCCTTCGGTGTCTTGAATGATGGCACATTGGGGATGAGGTGATCCTTAATACAATCTGTAATGATTCTCTTGTCCTTAACCAAGTTCTTCGTATGAGTATCCTTAGCCTCATCACCCTCTCGATATGGAACTTATCTACTGATGTACTACTATGAACCATTCAATTCAAGGATCAAATATAGTATGTACTTCCATGCTCGAAAGTTATTAGCCCCTCGAAGCATGTCCTCAAGTTGAGTATGGTGAGTCATATTTTCAAATGAGAACCTCAAATGGAAGTAAAAAATATTTTTATCTTACCAATTTGAGGTGTCTAACCTGGTTTTGGATCTGGCTGACCTAGGCTCTATCAGAGAAAGCATAAATTTCCAAACTTGTAATTTTGAGAATTCTGTTTGGATAGAAAGGTGTGCTTCCTTGAGGCGATTTGATCAGAAAGGCATTTTTTTGAATACTAAAGTGGGAATCCTCTAAAACTTGATTCCCTAGTGTATCCCAGCACTAGTGAGAAAGTAAAAAATGAAACTTCTCCAAATCCGATTCTGCTTCCACCAAAATATGCATCCTACTAAGGTGAGTTAGCCTAGCCCTCTTTTTTTGATGATCTATGGAGAGAAGACCTTGAACTAGGAAGTCCTAGTTTTCTCCGCTACACATTTCCTTGTTTTAGAGAGGATCTGATACCATGTTAGTTTTTATAATCTAATTATCTTTATTAGGATATTTATTTGAAAGAATAAAATGTACACCAAGATACACAAGATAGAGCATATACATAAGACACAAATATTTTGACAGGGGAATCGTAAAGGATAAAACCCTGCAAAATTCCTCGGAATAATTCCATCACAAAGATTGTATCACAACATTATCAAACCCAATAAGAAGAATTCTTCTACAACTGTCTAGCTTTCCTCATGTTTCTGCCTCTCTCCTCATGCAAACTTGAGTGAGTGAGTGAGTGTATAAATGAGGGAGGTAGCCTTCCTATTTATACATTTCAAGTAACTCACCTATTAAATGATTGGGGCCAAACTCTTACCATAACAGGGTCGAATTCTCCTAATGAGACTCCAAAAATACATTACATGACGTTACACTGGGGACTGTTTCCTCGATTGACAACGAAGGTCCTACCTTAAGGTCCATACACAATAATGACATCCTAAAAGGAGGAAAACACATATCTAACGGGCGTATAACAACATATAATGATAATATACATCAGAATATCTTCTGAAGTTACAAATACATCAAAAATTTTATACTCCATAAAATAAAAAATACCAGTAAACACTAACTAGCCCAGGATCAAGAAAAATCCACAGGGCATTGAAAAGTGAGTCTTCTTTATGTTGAATAATTACCAGGGAAGTGTTTGTTCACCTTGTGATTCCTTAGGGTGGACATGAACACTTAAAAGTTGTAGTCCCTAGTACTTCTTTAAAGTGAGAATAACTTTATGTTTATACAATGTCTTTAAAATGTGAGTTTGAGTTATTAAATAATTTTAAATGTGACTTTATGAGAATAAAAAAGGTGGGTGAGTATTAAATGTCTCATTTATTTATTTTTGTTTGTTGCAATGCCCTTTGAATTTCTAGGAAATTCTTTGGTATGAGAAACCACAACCAAGGGGCATCTAAGCCATCAAAATCACTTGGGAATCATAACCGGCCTAGGACGCACCAACCCTTATCATGGTTGGATATTAGATGTCGCCTTTGAGGAGCAGTGAGTTTTGTTCTTGGGACGCATTGTAGAACGAAACACGTCTCAACCATTTTCTCTACCAAAACTTGACTAAATGTCTCATTTATTATTTAAAAGTGAACAAATTCTTTTAATGAGAAAATTGATATTTAACATGAACCCTAGATATTATCTAGTTATGTCTTAATCTAGGACATTGATTTTCAAGTGATGGTTACTCAAACAAAAAGGATAGGGAAAGTCATTGAGACTTATTGTTGTTCACTTTCATCAAGATATTTTTAAGAGAAGGAGAGCTAGAGAGAAAACAAGAAATAATACAAAAAACAAGAAACCTTTGAATGTTTGGAAAATCTAAATTAGAGGCTAGAGATTAAAACCAAGGGCACAAAAATCAAGGTGAGGTTGCATAGTTTAGAATGTACAGCATGCACACTTTCCAAGGAAGCTGTACAATTTTAAATACAGAGCGGTACAACATGAATTTTGAGGCAGAATGGTGTTGCATTTATTGCAGACCATAAAGGATGAATCTAGCATGAATTTTAAGGAGGTAGTACAACATTTATTGCAGGTCATACTATGTGTCTAATGTTGTCTGTACAGTAAGTCATACCAAAACATTTTGGCATGTTTTTCCAAGTAGTTAATAGGAACAAATGTTTAGGGTTGTGCAACCATAGGTCTGAGGACGTAGAACATGATTTTTTGAGTATTTTTTACAATAGTCAGTTAGAGTGATTTTGACACAAATTTTGAGGAAGAAAGGGAGATAAGTACCTGCTGTTCTATTTTTGTAAATTTTCCTAAAGAAATAAAAATCTCTCTCTGAAAACAGGTTTTCCCTCCGGGGTTTTTCTTGGAACTTTTGGTCAAAATTATGAGTCTAAATTTCATGTGTATGATGGCTGTCATAATTTCTGGGAAAAGTAGGCTACCATTTAAATCTTTGAGTTGTCTATGTCGAAATAATTCCATGTGTTTTAATAAAAAGTGTTTTTTTGAAGTAATGTGTTTATTCATGTTAGGGTTTGGGCGTTAAACTACATGCAGTGAAACTAAAATGGAAATTGTGTTGGGGTTCCAAATTTTTTCCATGGTAACAGAGTTAAAGTGAAAGGCTAAAACATAACTCAGAAATAAATTTCAGACTTGGAGAAATAAGGGAAAATAAGGTTTTAAGAAGAAAATACGTTCTTGTGTTGATTTAAGGTGATGGATACCGGACTTAGTATAGAAGACAGGTTGGATATGTTCACAGGTATCAGAGTATAGGTTCATAGGTCTTAGGTGTGACTGGTCCATAGGTGGAAATATCATCAATTTCAGGGACATAGTCTATAAGTTTTTTTGTTACATGTATAGGTTCTCGAATTATAGGTTCACAGATTACACCTTCATGTGATTTGGTTTCACTAGGTTTAGGTTCACTAGGAATAGGATCTCATACCATAGGTACTTATTTAGTGATACAATCATTAGATGAGGTGGTATAGAAGAGGGTCTATGAGAAGAAGCTACCTCTAGGAAGAGAAAGCCAAGTTGGCTTAAGGATCTTTTGAAGGAATATACAAAGTCTGTGGGGCCTACCAAGAGGGAGGTCAGAGAGAGTAAGGAACCTGAGCGATTTTCTAGTTACATGGAGGTGGTGACTAGATTGCATGATTCTGATAATTATACCTTCGATGAGGCACCTGCACATTAGTTTTAGAGAGATTCCATGACAAAAGAATACAATTCCATCATAAAGAATGATCTGTGGGACATTGTTCCATGACCATAAGGGAAGTGAGTTGTGACTTCCAAGTGGTTGTACAAGAAATAATGGTGTAGATGACAATACTGATAAGTAAAAGGATCGATTTGTAGCAAGTGGGTTTTCACAGGTTGAGGGAGTTGACAATGAGGAGAGCTTTTCATTGGTTTCCCGTTATTGTTCCATGAGATAAATTATATCCATAGTTGTAGAGATGGGTTGGAGGATCCACCAGATGGATGTGAAGACCACATTTCTTAATGGTATTTTTTAGGAGGAGGTTTATCTGGAGAAAACACGAGGCTTTGAGGTGTGGGTGATTAAGTTTGAATGATGCAAATCCTTGCAGTATCTATTTACTTTCTATATGCCCATGTCTTTGTATTATAAATATTAATCCGAATGATAATAGTGTGTCTTTGTTGATCTAATTCTGAGTAAGTGAGAATAAGTTGATCGAAGTAATGATATGAATAAATCCATGGATTTATGTTCAATTTTGAAATAGAATAACCGGTAGGGTCAAATTCCTCCTCCCTATGTGGAAACATGGTTCATGGATCCCTCCCTCAGACATATTAGATGAGACTGCACCTGCTTCACAAGTGTTCCTGGATAGGGTAAACCTGTACGGGATGATGTTTAGGGAGCTTGCATTGATGGGTGTCTATAGATATGTGTAGTGAAACCATGTCGACGTGATAGTTTCAACAAATGGTTCCATTGTTAGGACCATAGTTCAAAGAAGAAGAGGACATGTTGTGGCATCTGGCGAAACTGGATATCCAAGACTAGTTTGATCAGAATGCTTGAGATTTTGCGAAAAATGAAAATCAGAAGCCTAGATTGACAACAGAATATTGGTTGGGAAGATATATCTACTTTGATATTCAGGACGTATTCTTCGTTTAGTTTCCAATAATACTATACGAGTGGTTGGTGCAAATTAATTTCCAGAAGAAAACATTTCGAGCAATTGAACCTGATTGGTGGACCCCATAACTAATTAAGCAGTTACGAAGGGTGCACAACAAAGCTTCAAGGGTTTTCGTTCTGTGGATAGACAACATTTTTGAAGGGTACATTACATAATTCATTGTCGACATAGTAAAGAAATACAACGACGAAAAAAGAGAATTATTTAAGGGACCGAGGGGGATATTTATATTGTCATTACAACTGTGGACTAAGATGGTCATCTGCAAAAAAGGAATACTAAAAAATAATTCTAACGAGTAAATCCATGGTGTGGGGAGGTTGTGGTTACTGTGAAGGTGACGGTTTGGATGTAATTGTATGGGGTAGATGGATGGAAGTTATGAAGATAGTGTGAGGGAAGATGTAGAAGAGTGTGGTATACTACGAAGTGGGGTAAGGTTCCAACAAGAAAAGATGAGGAATGGGGAGAGTCCTAGTGGGAATGGAGTGGAAAACTATGAGAAGGGACCTCAAGGGACTAAGATACCCTATAGTGATGAAGGAGATGACTAGGATACACCCAAACCAGAAGAAGGATGGACCCAAAGCTACAATGTACCTATGAATCCATGCACTGTGCCAAACGTAGGAGGAAGAAACGTGAGTTCTTCGTAGGGTTTTCCTATGTGTCAACACAATAGTAATAGTAGAAAATCAACAAACACTATGAGAATATGAATAATGGTGGATGACAATGTGAATATTCCCTTATTCCAAGGTAATGGGACTGATGATCTTGAACAATATTGGTTCTTATGTGACGTAGTATCGACAATAAAACAAGTACAAGACAAAGATGTAGATAAATGACAATTGGTGGCGACCTTCCGATGTCATTTGTTCGACTCATACATAAAATTTATGTAAGTACCAATGGGGATTCCCTAGAAGACTCTTGCACAAATCAGGATGGGATTGATCGAAGAGTTTAGGAAGACAAAATCTGAGTCAAAGTATATTATTGAGTTAAAAGAAATAAAGTAGTATCCTAACAAACCCTTGTGGAATTTTGATCAGCGATTCAAAACTCTGATGGCTATTGTCAAATTTGGGATGATCAATGTGAAACATAAGTAATGGTTTATCGCATCTTTGGTACCACACATCTGAATTTCAATGATGCAACATAATATTGCATCTCAGTTAGAAGCTCTAGAAATCGCATTGAAATCCGAAGCTTCACAATTTGGAAAAACAGGGATTGGCATGAGCCAGATCTAGTTACAATTGACGAACCTCACTATTCAGTTACAAAATATTAATAAGGGAAAATAATTCCATGAAGAGGTATGGTGCAACTAATGTCGATTAGAGGGACATCATAAGGATCAATTCTTGGAATTGTGCAAATATTTACTTGCTGGAGCCCCAAATCCATTAAGTTAGGGAGGATTTCCATGGTGCCTAATTTTTTATACTAGAGGACATCAGTCTGAGAAGTGAATATACGCTCACAAGGTTGTGTCGAAACCATCGAAATTTTTTTTGTAACTTTTTTCGATCATTTTTCCATGAAGAAAAGGACTGGAGAGCATATTATTTTCTACAAGAAAGAACCATGAATACAAATTTTATTAAGGGAGAAGAGCAACGACCAATAGAAATACCATAGACGCAACCATAGTAGAAGCAACCATAGTATAACCAGCAACAACCATAGTATACTCGGCCTCATCCTAAGAAACAACAATAGTTCAAACAACAACCATACCTACAGTAGGGAGGGTTCCGAGGAGGATTATGCGGAGATCATAATGGAGAATTTGGTCATGAAGGAGCTATGGGATGAGGTTGTGTACCAGTAATGTGATATAATTTTCACGTATTGGGACACTAGAAGAGGGACATCATAGACCATACTGTTGAGGAATTCCCACAATTGATCGTGAAGTGGAAAGCAAAGAATGCATCACAACCACAACAGAACCAAAACAAAGCTTAGAACCAATGTCCAAGATGAAATGTATGGAATATATCAGTGGAACTGATATCTCAACCATCAAATGTTGATGGTAGTAGCTCGAGGAGGAGCTACGATGGGATTTGATGGACCACTGGTAATTATTCAGCCAACAACTCGACAGAAGGTGCAATTTGATGTCAACACGGAGAAGGAAACCTTCTTCGACACAAGAAACATGCTAAATAGGAACACATGTAAGTTACATGTATATGAAATGCACTAGTATTCAATTCAAAAAAATAGTCAGGATCATCAAGAAAGTTTAGTACTAAAAAAAAATTCTAGAAATCTATCTCACGATAGAAAAAGATCCAAACGCTTTAACAGAAATAGATATATTTTTATACCAATAGGAGGAAGGGAGATAGGACCATCTAGAAAATTCATTACATCAGAAGAAAAGAGGATGGGAAATGGGGATGAATGTATAGATCAATGACTATGATTTGGATTCATTCATTTTGGACCTAGGATCAGATCTAAATATATTAAAAAAGAAAACATGGGAAATGATGGGGAAACCGCAGTTGGTATGGTCCCCAGTACAACTTCGACTGGAAAAATAGGCCAGGGTTTCACTAATTGGTAGAGTAGCACATCTACCTGTTGAAGTGGAAGGATTGAAGACATACGTAGAGTTCGATGTTATCGAGATAGTCAAGGAGATCATATTATACCCTTAGCTATTAGGAATTTTCTGGGAAAATGAAAACCTGGTGATTATCAAATTCAAGAGAAGGGTAATGAATTTTGAGAATCGCAACATACAGATCATTGCCCCACTGGATCCCCGGAAATGAAAAATATATGTCTAATCAATCAAAGATGAAGTTGTAGGAGGATGGGATGATTCCTACAATATCTTTGAATACTATATCAATCCCACCATGGATGGAGAGCTAGGATGACAAAGTAATAGCTCTACATCATCTGATTCTGACAATGAGCTAGAAAACTAGAAAAACTGGTTGCATGAAGTATTAATCAAGAAATTTGCATGAGTAACTCAGTCAATGCGATGGGTAGTGACAGAAGTCATCGACTTACCAATGTATGAACAACTACCTAACTTGGAATCTTTTATTAGCGAATTCGAAGACATAGTATCAAATCATCATCTCATGTTGGCCTTTGCAGAAGTGTTGAAGACCACTACGGTAATATGGTGGACTACGTATAAGGCCTCGATGGGAGATTATCAAGTATTTTAGCGACGGATGTATGTTCGATCCAGAGAAGACGAATCATACCAAGGGAATAAATATGATGGAAGGAACGATGCCAATGATCATCTAGCCGCATGTCAAACTAAATGGAAAGTAAGGCCTAAGGAAGAATGGTTCCATGCGTTCGTCCATATGCTGGAGGAAATACCATGAATGTGTTTATTTCTGCAGAACTGTGAAGGGAAACTAGAACATGGGAATAACTGACTGTCAACTTAATTCATACTTTAAACTTTGTGAATGACAATTCGTTCATCCATAGCTCACTATAGGACATCTGCAACAAAGTGTTGGAAATGGTTCTAAGTGAGTTACCAATGGAGCCACAAGGGATGATGAAATCACAAATGAGGATGACATATTACAAAATGTTAGGAGAACCTAAAGATTAATATTATATGAGAACTATCGACATTCCTAAATCGGAGGTAATTCAGGACATCGTAGCACAATGTGAGGACCCTGCAGCAAATAATTAATCAAAATACACGATATAGCAGCAGAACTCAAAATCACTTTTATATTAATTGCAGGCCACTTCGAGGGGGAAACCTCCTTTGAGCAAGCTCAATACAAAATAACTTCACGGTGCCTTCCTTGGCCTCAACACACACTTATATACTAAAAATAGGCACCAATACTATGGGTCAAAACCATGGGCCAATATAAACTATGGATCAACAAATACTACAGGCGGCTTACAAAGCATATGTACCCAACAACAATAACACAAACTATGGATCAACAATTACTATGGGACGACTTACAAAGCATATGCGCCCAACAACAATATACTAACATGGTAAAGAGAAGGATTGACATGGGTTCCTAACATCCCCTCCCCCCTAGAAAAATATTTGTCCTCAAAGCTTTAGATGTGGAAATTGTCACTGAATCTGAAGGAGTGGTTCCCACGTAGCATCCTCGGGCTGCATTCCGTGCCATTGAATTAAGACCTCTGTGATAGAGCGAGAGCGAAGCTGACGAGTGCACTTATTGAGGACAGCCTCCAACTCCAAAAAGATGGATCCTTCATTATCCAGTTCTGGTAAAATAGTTTTTCCTTTGATGTTGGTGCCAAGAAGTTTCTTCAGACAAGAGACATGAAATACTAGATGAATGCGGGAAGAAGGAAGAAGTTCCAATTTATAAGCAACAGACCCAATCTTCTGAAGAATCCTATATGGCCCATAGAACTTTGGAGTGAGCTTATGACGCCCTTTGATTTTTAGTGAGGATTGCTTGTAAGGCTGGAGACGAAGAAAAACCATATCACCGACTTCAAAAGTGCGCTCAGAACAGTGCTTATCAGCTTGTTGCTTCATGCAATTTCTTGCCATGTGAAGATTTTCACGCAAAATGCGAAGAACCTCATCGCGGTTTCGAAGGACCGCGTCAACTGCTTGAACTGGAGAACTGCTGGGGGTGTAAGGAAGAAGAACCGGCGGTGCCTAACCATAAACTGCTTCATATGGATTCATTTTAGAGGCAGTGTGGTAAGAGGTATTGTACCACCATTCAGCGAGAGGGAGCCACTTTTCCTACTGATGTTGTTGCTCAGAGGAGAAGCAACGAAGATAAGTTTCCAAGCATTTATTGATAATTTCAGTCTGACCATCTGTTTGGGGGTGATAACTTGAAATCATCTTCAGTTTGGTGCCAGTGTGGTGAAAGAGTTCTGTCCAAAAATGACTGGTGAAAGTCGCATCACGATCCCAGACAATGGAAGAAGGCATTCCATGAAGATGAAAGATCTGGTCCAGGAAAATTTGAGCAACGGAGGAGGATGTATAGGGATGGCTAAGAGCACAAAAATGACTATATTTGGAGAGGCGATCAACCACAACCAAAATCACAGTATTCCCTCCAGATTTAGGGAGCCCTTCAATGAAATCCATAGAAATATCTTTCCATATCCAGGTAGGTATGGGCAAGGGTTCGAGCAATCCTGGAAGGGGTGTTGTTTCACCCTTATTGCACTGGCAGGTATCACATTTAGCCACCATCTATTGAATTGTCCTTTTCATGCCCTGCCAAAAGAAGTTGCGGCGTGCCCAGTTGACGGAGAAGCATGGAGTTCATAGAAGATAGCTTGTTGAAGTGCTGTGTTTTGGGGAAGCACCAGACGACCCTTGTATCTCAGTGAAGCACCATCCCAAGTGTAATGTGGAATAGAAGAAGGGTTTTTGTCCAAGCATTGGATGATTTGAGATAATGAAGAGTCATTGACATAACCCTGTTGAACTGATTGCAACCAATTTGGAACAGGCATAGAAATCATGGAAAGCGAACCTTGGTCATCAAATGTGCGAGAAAGGGCATCTGCCACAATATTGTCCTTACCCTTCTTATAAGTGATCTCATAGTCATAACCCATGATTTTGTTAACCCATTTCTGTTGTGCTGGGGAGGATGCACGCTGTTCTAGGAAATATTTCAGACTCTGGTGATCAGTCTTGATGCAGAAATGATTCCCTAAGAGGTAGGGTCGCCACTTTTGTACTGCATGCAAAATAACCATCATTTCCTTCTCATATGTAGAGGAAGCCAAATTCTTACTGGAAAGGGCTTTGCTGGTGAACGCAATGGGGTGTTCATCTTAAAGGAGAATAGCACCAAGTCCATTGCCACAAGCATCACTCTCAATAGTGAAGGGCTTGGAAAAATCGGGCATAGCTAGAACAGGTGTAGTACACATAGCTTGTTTCAGCTTGTCAAATGCACACTCAGTAACATGTGTCCATGTAAAAGCATCCTTTTTCAACAGAGCAGTTAATGGAGCTGCAATCTTCCCATAATCCTTGACAAACTTGCGGTAGTATCCAGTCAACCCCAAAAAACCACGAAGGCTCTTAAGTGTCTTAGGAGGAGGCCAATTGTTCATGGCAACAATTTTGGCAGGATCCACATGAACCCCTTGTGCTGAGATAATGTGCCCGAGATACTCAACTTCATTTTGGCCAAAAACACATTTAGACTTTTTGGCATCGAGATGATGATCAGAGAAAAGTTGCATTACAAGAGCCAGATGCTGGAGATGTTCAGCCCATGTTTTACTGTAGATGAGGATATCATCAAAAAATACCAGAATGAATTTCCGCAAATAGGGTCGGAATATTTTATTCATCAAGGCCTGGAATGTGGAAGGAGCATTAGTGAGACCAAAGGGCATGACCAAAAACTCATAGTGGCCATCATGTGTGCGGAAAGCTGTTTTAGGGATATCATCCTCATGAACCCGAATTTGATGATACCCAGAGCGAAGATCCAACTTGGAGAAAAATTGAGCACCATGAGGCTCATCAAGAAGCTCATCAACAACAAGAATTGGAAACTTATCCTTGATGGTGAGGTGATTAAGTGCTCGGAATTCAATGCAGAGGTGCTATGACCCATCTTTTTTGCGAACAAGAAGAACTAGTGAAGAAAAGGAACTTGTGCTTGGGCGAATAATACCTTGCTTCAGTAAGTCCCTAACGAGGAAATCAATCTCTATTTTTTGGTGAAAGGGGTAGCGATAGGGCCTGATGTTGGGAGGAATGCTTCCAGGAAGGATCTGAATATGATGGTCCTCTGGTCGTGAAGGTGGAAGTCCCACTGGTTCAGCAAAAACACCTGTATATTGATCCAGAATTTGTTGGAGATCCAAAGGAGTAGTGGGGGCCGCTGATGGTTGCATTTGAATGGAATGGAGCTGAGCGATGACACCATGGGAACTCTTCTTAAGGAGTTTTTCCATGCGATGTGAATTGATGATGCTGAGAGACCCTGGTTGTAATCCTTTCAATGTGTGTTTGTGTCCATCGGGGGAGAACTACATCCAAATTTCAGCAAAATCCCATAATATGGGGCCAAGTGTGCACAGCCATTGAGCGCCCAAAACCACATCACATCCGCCTAAGGTCAAGGAAAACATGTCAGGACGGAGGTTATAATCTCCCATAGAGATACACACATTATGACACTTCCCTTTGCAAGGTAAGGTGCCCCCATTGGCAACCATGACTTCAAAGTTGGAGCAAGGATGGATAAAAAAATCAGCTTGTTTGGCGATCCGAGGGTCAATGAAATTATGAGTTCTTCCAGAATCAATGAGTATTGTAAGAGGAAGCTTCTTGAAGTAACCACGTACCCACATTGTTTGGGGGGCAGTGACTCCAGCTAAAGCATGGAGGGATATCTCGAGTTGGTCGTCCTGAGATGGAGGGTCAGTAGGCGGCTCCTGAATGTCAACCGGAACACATCGATGTCCCCGAGTGAATTTCTCATCACAATTATAACAAAGCCCTTTTTCTCTGCATGCCTGCATCTTTGCTTCAGACAAATGCTTGATTGGAGGTGAGCGAGGAGCATGCGGAATGGGAGGTCGTTGAGAACCCATATTTTAGAAGGGAACAAAAGAGGATTTGGAGCATTGTTGGGCTTCCATCTTGTCTTCTGCCAACTTAGCCAACCCTAGGGCTTCCATCATTGTGTTGGGACTGAACATTTTGACCTCAGAGCGAATTGCATCCTTTAGACCACTGATAAAACAACTCCGGTAGAAGTCATCAGGTAATCCTTCAGTGTGATTAGCTAATTTCTCAAATTCAGTTTGATACTCTTACACAGATCCAGTTTGGCGAAGTTTAGTGAGAGCTCCTGTGAAGTCATCAAAAGCACTAGGACCAAATCATTGCAAAAGGAGCTGGCAAAAATCAGGCCATTTTGGCTCTTCATGAGCCTTGATGTACCAACGATACCATTGAAGAGCTTCCTGTTCCAAATGAAAGGAGGCAAGTGGAACTTTGTTGACATCAAAAGTATTATGAAGACTGAGATACTATTCTGCACGATAGATCCATCCAGTCGGATCAGTACCGCTGAAGCGAGGAAAATCTAGCTTCAGACCGCGAAAATTGCTGGAAGAAGAGAACCCATTGTCTGATGAAGACTCGTACTGTCGTCTGGTGTTCATAGCTGAATGCTCAAGATGGAGACTGAGAAATTTTTCTTCCAGTTCCTGGAGTTTGGCTTGAATGGCTGCAAGTGCTTCATCCATGGTTTTTGCTCCTGTGCAGGTGACAACCATAACCAGGAGTTTTTTTTATTTTTTTTTGGGGGGGGGGAGTGGGTTGAAAAACAAAAACAAAAACTGTTTCAGTAGAGGAAAATCTGGATTTGGGAAAAAATCGGAAGGGTAATTTGCATTTGAGTAAGTTTTGGACATTGTCGAAAGGACAGGGAAGCAAAAAATGGGGATTTTAGGAGCGGGGTGAAAGAATGAGAAAATTTGGTAGAGAGGGACAAAGAAGCAAAATAAGGGAATACGGTGGCAAAATTTGAAGGCGTTTGGGTGAAAATCGAAGGAATTATGGAAAGCCCTAAAAATAGACAAATGTGGGATTTCGGGTCTTGGGAAGTGGAATTTGGGATAGGGTCTTCAGGAATGAAATATGCATAATGGAATTACAGAGGTGTCAGTGAAGTTTCAGGGAAAACAGAGTTGAAACCAAGGAGATATGGCTGAAAAACAGGATTTTATACTTTTTTTTTATCAGGAAGGGATATGCAATGGCGCGAAAGTGATCGAAAACAGTGGAATCTGCAATGGTGCAGAATTGATCGGCAACAAATGGATCTGCAACGGCGCGGAACTGACCGGCAACAGTTCTGGACAGAGGAAACTTGCGATTGTGCAACTGAAAATAGATATGGACCCTAGGTATGTGCAGCTTCCTATCGGTTCAAGGGAATCACTCGGCCACCAATGTTGTCTGACGGCTTGCGTATTGGGGTAGTACCCCTCACTCCACGGCTAAGGTAAAATTGATAACCGCTTGGCCACAAACGACAGCTCTTGGTTTACCTCACAGGTGGGAACTAGTTAATCAGGTAGGGGTCGTTGCCCTTTTCGTTGGAAGGTCCTCTCAATGGGCCAGCTACTTCGGGGTTCCTGTGGTACTCCTCACAATGAGTTTTAGGGCTTATGCCCAAGTACTTCCCACAGTTAAGCGGATAGGGATTATTCCCATATCCGAACCTGCAATAGAAGCGAAAAAAAATTTGGGCAGAAATTTCACCCAACGAGCCCAAGAAAGTGCTCTGATACCAGATGTGAGGACCCTGCAGCAAATAATTAATCAAAATAAACGATATAGCAGCATAACTCAAAATCACTTTTATATTAATCGCAGTCCACTTCGAGGGGGAAACCTCCTTTGAGCAAGCTCAATACAAAATAACTTCACGGTGCCTTCCTTGGCCTCAACACACACTTATATACTAAAAATAGGCGCCAATACTATGGGTCAAAACCATGGGCCGATATAAACTATGGATCAACAAATACTACAGGCGGCTTACAAAGCATATGCGCCCAACAACAATAACACAAACTATGGATCAACAATTACTATGGGATGACTTACAAAGCATATGCGTCCAACAACAATATACTAACACGGTAAAGAGAAGGATTGACATGGGTTCCTAACACACAAGAAGTGTCAGGCGACAAATTCAAGCAATCATTGAAACTAGAGAAGTTTAATATTGGGACACCAGAGGACCCAAATTTTTCTAACATTGGAGATTACTGGGACGATTCTGCGATGGGGAAAATCACAGATATGCTACATGAGTTTCAGGACTTACTTCCAAAGAAGTTTTCCAAGATGAAAGGTATTTCAAGTGGGTTGGGAGAAATGAAAATTCCGCTTAAACCTGATGTGAAACCAATCAAGAATTGACCATATAGATTGAATCCAAGATACATAAAGTGCGTCAAAACAGAGTTAGAACAGATGATGGGTGTTGGCATTATCGAACCATTCAAAGAGTCTAAATGGATGAGTCAGATGGTTGTGCCGGACAAAAATATCGACAAAATCAGAATCCATGTTGATCTAAGGAATATAAATGGCGTGAGTCTTCATGATCCATTTTCAACACCATTTACTAATGAAGTACTATAACGAGTTGGAGGAAAGGATATTTATTCATTTATGGAATTTTTTTTGGATTATCGCCAAATAAGGACCGCGAAATAAAATAGACACAAAAATACTTTCGTAACAAAATGGGGATGTTTTTGTTACACTCAAAATATGTCACCAGCATGTGATAGGATCCCTAACACATACATTTTCCCTCAAATCCCAAACTTCAAGAGAATCCTGCTCTAGGTGTTGGTTCCAACATACAAAATTGCAGCACCGCTTCTACCCTCAAGCAGATGAGCGGTACCATGTTCAGGACCACCCTATTTGTGTGAGAACGAGGAGGTGCCACTACCTTTAACCTATGTTGTTGGCATAGTTCCTACCCGTCATCGCTCTGTCATAAAGGGGTATACACGGTGCCCTTGGTAAAAAGTGAAAAAAAAGGAGGTTTCTCGAGGCTTCTAAAACAAGAGCCTCATGTCTAACCTTATCCCTACTCACCTGGGTTGGTTAACGTAGAGATCCCTCTTTGTAGGATATTGTGGCCACCTCACCCACCAATGTCTCAACCATCCTATCCATTTGACCCCTATAAATACAAGCTCATACTCCATAGTTGAGAGAGAGAAAACAAAGTAAAGTTATTCTGTTGAATTGATGTCTTGGCTTTAATCCATTAGAGAGAAATTGTGGAGCAAGTTGGAGATGTCAGGGGACAAGGTGCTAGTCTTGTGAAAGAGTGCATCAGCACTAAGGAACATGGTTGTAAGCTCTTTCATTTATTTTCTAATGCAAAGCTGATTTCCTTCCCACATATTTGTTGTACTGATCTCACATATATGTTATTGGATTCCTTAGTCACTAGTATGAATGTGTAGATAATTTTCTGGTAGCTTTGATGTCTTTGTATGTTTGATATGTTCCACGGGTACACGGGATCTCCATCAAAGTATCATTCCAGGTGTCTCTAACGTTCAGGGAAGGTTTTCAACCTTTTTCATTCACTCTTTTGTTCTCGATTTGAACCATTCAGACCAGAGGAAAAACGTCTGTCCGCAGAGGGTGATATATTCCTGACAACAAAATTGGTGACTCCACTAGGGAGATATATGTTTTGTTCATCCTCAGTTTCTAAACTACTCTTGTCTGAATCAAAGCTCCAACCTCCCATCCTTGCAGTCAGATCTACATCTGACCTAGTGAAGTTTTTGGTTTGAAATCTTCATATCTCTTCAAATCTAAGTCACTTTGACTTCATGCACTCTGCATTGATGTTGATTCATCAATTTTTGTAAATATTTTGACCTTTCTAACTTGATTTTTTTGCTCTCTTGTGTATTCTGGGTTTTTGCAGAGAACCACGCATGCACCTTTGGCAGGAAGCGGTGCCACAGCCTAAGTCCAATTAGCAATAGGCGGTGCCACCGCCTGAGTCCAGTGAGCAAGAAGCAGTTCTGCCTCAAAACCACCTGTCAGTAACTCCATCTGCATGGTTCCAGGTAGGCCTATCACAGACTTAGGTTTTTTCAAGTTTTTGCAAAAAAATTGTGATTTTTTGGATTTTGTTTGTTCAGTTCCTTTGTCCAGACTTGTTTGAGTTTGCTTGAGTGATTGAAATCGAGATTTTTTATGTGGAAATTGCGTGTTTGTTCAAATCAAAAGCTAGGTTAGATTCATCGTTCATTACTGCTTGTAAATGTGTTTTTTCTTGAAAGGAGTTAGTTGGAAACTATAGGTCATATTAGATATCTGCTTGTTATGGAATAGCACTGAAAAGAAAGACTCCCTTAGATCATTTTGCTTGTTTCAATTTCTCATTAAGTGTGAGAAAGAATTCTTTTAACTTTAAAAAGAAAATTTGTTGAGATTAGGTCATTATTTCATTGAGCCTAAGCCATTGGATCTTTGATTATCCCCACAAGCTCTCAGGACTCCTCTGTTCGTTTGTCTCTTTTGCATCATTATCTCATCAAAATGGAAAAAATATCAATAGTTTAAGTTGGATCCTTCCATGCTTCAGAAAAATTGAAAGTATAGCTTGCATATGCATATCTGAGTGTTGTTTGACTTTCTTTTTCATTTTAAAAGAGATATTACCCTACCTGTGTGTTTTTGAAAGAGTTGATTTGAAGAAAGTGTTGTTTGGTTGTATGCTTAGAAAAAGAAGTTTTAGTGTTGTTTGGGGAATTTTTGGTTCAAAAGCGGAATTCAAAAGAAGACACTCTCTCTCCTTCCCATAGTTAGGCATACTGAATGGTAAAATGAATGAACTTACATTTCATATCTGCATGGTTTTACTTTTCTGTCAAAACCTCATGCATTCACCTAACTGTCCACTTTAAAATTAACGGTAGTTATATGCTTAAAATTTGTATATAAATTTGAGTGCTAGGTTAGAGAAGTGTTTAGGCATCGTTAAGCATAGGAGCTATTGTTACTTTTCCGCACTACATACCGGGACTCACGCGGTTCTTCCACGTGCCATCGATATATCGAACAGCCTTTCACATACCCTTGAGGTATATAGAAAGGTACTTCACTTACTCGATTGCATATCGGAAGGCCCCTTGTGAACGGTTGTGCATTATACAACAATACTACCTATTTTAGCTCCCATGTACCTTGAGTATATCAGGAGACCCCACTAGGATACCCTATCTATCTAAGAAAATCCCTTTGGCCATCTTATGTGGAGAAATACACCAAAAAAAACATTTAGGGAGATTACTACGCACCTACTTGACAATCCTGGTGAGAGACCGACCATTTGAGCTTATCCTATCATTTGAATTTGCTTGTTGGAATGTAGCTTAGTAGGAGAAAATTTTGGTGTGTTTTTTCTTAGCTTTGGAACCCTAGGTTAGATTAGAAACTATGCAATCTAGCTGTGATATGGTCTAGAAAAACACAGGGATTACCACCTGACTTTCCTCCCATTACAGGAGAAGGTCGAATGGAAGCTACTGTCCAAGGAGCTGCAACTACTTCCCAAGTGGAGGAGAATATAGTTGTAGAAAGTGGATACCAATTCACTTCTTATACAAATCCCTTAGCTCAACAACCTCCTGTCGGTGATACTTCTTTTCATGGTCCTCTAGAAGGTTGTGTTTATAGTCCTGTTCGACTAGATTATGGTACAGATGCTCCGTTTTGGGAAACCTCTATGGGACAGGACATTGCTTCATTTGGAGTACGTCGGCCTCCTCCTGAACATTCTTCACCAAGCGAAGAGGAATATAGACAAATTCAATCAGCTATTCACCGTGCACATTATTTTTAGTAGAGAATGAAAAGACTAGATACTATCTTAACAACCTCAATCCCTCACAAAGAGCCTATGTCAGCTCTCCTTCCTCGTAATACGGACCCTTGGCTAGACGGATATCATTCACTAGCTGATTCTATGAAACCTATTGATCGTGTTGAGACTTCAAAGCACCTAGGTCAAACTTTTGACCCTATGGTTGCAAATGTTAGGTCTATTTCTAGTCCTCCTAGGTCTTCTTGGGCCGGGGGGCGACCTTCAACTCCAGTTGTATCAGTCCCTTATAGTGTCGGGGGGCAACTCCCAACATGATCTATGTTACCTTCTGGTGGATTTTTACTCATAATAGACAGGCCTCTAGTGCAGACACATCCACGGTTTATGTTTCCCCTATGAATATAGTTAACCCTCCTTTGATTTCATGCCAACCCTTAGGGGCACAACCTGTCATTAGTCAAGCTTCCTGGGGGTATGGTTACCTAGAAAATCTAGTACCTGTAGGAAATATGAATTACCAATCTACCCCTATAGGCATTTCATACCCTAGAATTCCATATCCTAGAAATACTTTTACTCCATGGGGGAAACCCAACTGGTCCTACATTCTAGTTATGGGGGGGATACCTATTCATATAGTTGGAGGTGCTAGAGGGCCACCTTATGGTGGTCATCTTCCTGGAGGTCCCTCGGGTCCTGGTGGTCCTCCTCCTAGTGGTTTCAGGGGCCCTGGTAGTCCTCTTCCTTGTGGTTTTGGGGGTCCTGGTGGTCCTGGAGGTCCTCCCCCTGGTGGTCTTAGTGGTCCTAGAGGTCCTAGCGGTCCTCCTCCTAATCATCCTAATACTTCTAATGGCCTTGGTGGTCCCAGTGGTCCTGGAGGCCTATTGTAATCTCACAGATCACATAAGGTTACCAATAATACACACTAAAACATATATAAATAAATAGAGACAAGAGATAAGTACAAATAGGTGAAATAACAGATTATATTATACGAATGAGTCCATACAACATAGGGAACTGAACTGAGTTCTCATCTAGCTCAACAGCCTATATGTATGATTACAGAATGGTTACAAAATAACTACCTGTCAGTTTGGTGAACCGACACGACCCTAGATGGCCGACCTAATCTCTTAGTTTAGTCAGGAGACCGACTTAGTCGGTTGATCGACTAAGTCAACCCATCAACTTAGTCGGCTGATCGACTAAGTCGGCTATCGTTCAAGTTGAATTTATCGACTTGATCCTTCTACATCTCCCCCAAGAACAAAACGTTTCTTCATGCCGAAGAAACAGGGAGGTACAAAATTATTTATGGAAGGGTTATTGCGGTGGGCTATGAAGTCTGATGGTTGGTCGTTTCTATACACAGACTTCTACAATGACTGGGGCTGTGATTGTGAGGTGATGCTGGAAATCTATCCAACTCTGTAAAACTTTCTGGATGTCGATAGTGAGTGTGGTCAAGCTTGATAAGATTGACAAACCTGATAAGATTGACATCTTTTTTGGGATGGAGACTTCAGCTATCCGCTCCATGTCGGGACCCATGAACTGGTCTTTCTCTTCTGCAGTCTCAAGAAGTCATTTCATATATGGGAAGATGATGTCAACTTTCTCTAAGTTAGGGAGAGCTTGTTGCACCCACTGATGTGCTTCCCTTTCCATCTTCTACAGTTTGGCAGTTTCAAGCATGATCTCTTCTTCGATTGTTGTCTTGAGTGCTTCCTCAGTGGTTTTCCTACTCTCTACAGCTTGAATCCCTTGCCGATTCTATCGTGTCTACTGATAAACTTGCCCATAATGAGTAGGCTAGTCTCAGAGTACTTATTTGGTTACAACAGACTCCTCCATATGATCCTGTAGTACTTTGTATGCTTCAGAAAATGCAATGTGCTGTGCCATTAAGAGTCGGGCAGTTTCCTCTTTTTGTTCCTCCTTAGTTTCCTAAGTGTGAGCCTGGAGGGTCGACACCATGCTCTCAAATAGTTGATATGCTCTTTCAAGTGGTTTGTCTGTGTCGACCTCTATGGGACCCGGCATGACCGATTGGGTCAATTTTCTACATTTGTCGAGAAACTCGACCTGTTCTGTGTTTTTGTCCTGGAGTTCTTTATTTCTTTTCTTGCTCCTCATCTTTGCTTCACTCGCTAGGGTTTTGAGGAGTTGTCCCATATCTGTTTCGGTCAAGGAGCTTACATCCTTTAGGCTAATATGGAGTCTGGAGGGCTTCCCATGATGTTCCTTCCTCTGTTTCTCCTTCCTCTTCTTATGCTTTTCTTTATTTGCTACCTGTGTACCTGCAACAGTCAAGGCAGGATCTTTGGTTTATGGGTTAGAGGCTAATGGCTTGTCTGGTTGGGGAGGTGGGATGACTACTGCCTTTGGTTGTTTTGATGCAGTTGGTTGTGGTTGGGCTTTCTCTGAGTCAGGGGGTGGAGGTGGTGGTGATGGAGTAGGCAAATGGTTGGGTGTGATTGGTTTGGGTGAAGTGTGGGTGATCGATGGTTTGTCGGGGTGAGGAGGTGAGTCTACGTTGGAGAGCATTTGGTTAATTTGACGGGTTATGTCCTCCTAAGTTTCTTCTCCTTCAGTTGGGGCAGTAGCTGGTGGGTCGGCTTGGGATATGGGAATGGTCGGTGTGATAGTGGCGAACTGTTGTGCAATCACTTCGGCCTCCTTGTCGGGATTTCTCTCGAAAGTCGACGTAATGGTTGCAAAGGTTTTGGATTGTGCATCCTGCCCCAGTTGGTATCCTCCGGTTGTGAAGAGAGGTTCTTTTGTCGAGATATTTTGAGCCGATTTGAACAACGCAAGCAATTTCTCAATCAAAGCCTATAGGTCCCTATTTTTGTCAAAATTTTCTTTTACCTCCTCTGACATCACTTTTTTGCATAAGTCGAGGGGGCTGACTGACTGGGGCGCCAGTGCTGGTTCCTCGGTTATTTTCGTCGGTGGTGGGGGTGGCAGCGTCGACACCAGATCGACAACATTTTTAGGTGTTGATGTAGTCTTTTCTTTCTTTTGTCAACCTACTTGCACTCCTGCGTTGACAAATCGCTGAAACTGGATTTCAATGGGTACTTTGTTTGCTGTGGCATCCTCTATGATGTCGAGGGTCATGGCTTCCAGTTCCTCCTCATCTTCTGAGGAGTGAGCAAGGATAATCTTGCGCTTACCTTTACCTTGTTGTTGTTGTTGTGTTTTGAGCCTCTTCCTGGCCGCTTCTATCTCCTTCGATAATTTTCGGATAATTCCTTTTGTGACAGTATAATCAGGATTTTCTGGCTCTGTCTTCCCCCCTGGCTCTTGAATTGGGGCGACACTTTCTGCAGCCAAATGATTTATCTACTGCTGCAACGGTGGTTGTGGTTTTGCGGTCTGTGGTTCTGTTCTTTTTGCGGTCATAGGTTTGATGGTTATTTGTAGTCGACCGGTGTGTTCGACCAGTGCCTCCTTCGACACAAATGTGCTAATGTAGAGGTTGAGCTCGTAGTCTTCCTCTTTTTCTTGGTCTGTGAGCGGCTCCTCGATCAAAAATTCGACCTGTTTTGCTGCTGCTGGTACTGGTATTTTAGTTTTGGCCTGTCAAGACAGTTCCCGGAATATCTGGTCGACAGAGGGATAGTAGTCAAGGGATTTGGCATTGGAATTGTCTCCCTGCATGTACCACACTGAGGTATGGTCGAGCTCTAGCTGGATGTGGGAGTTCACTGGTAGATTTCATCGGATGTTTTGAGGCACCCTCCATCTAGTCATGCGGACCTTGAGCTGTTGGAACCAGTTCTCCAACAGTACTTTCCCCCGCTCAAGTTTGTGCAAAGTTCCTTTTTGAGAAAATGTTCTAAACCTTCACATGTCGAACTTCGATGGTTCTCAAAAAAATGGACTCCCCTCTGGGCAGATGTGGTACATGACAATCCATAAGATGAGGGAGGGGAATTTGATGATTCCCCCTATTTCTTAACATCTTTCATAGATGGTTTTCACCATGTCGGCGACATAGTCTCCCCATCTGTATATTCGTCCGTTGGTGGCAATGGTGTCGATGGCTTCTAGCATCTCTAATTTAAGGTCGTTGCCTCGACCTGCTAGCGTGAGTGTTATTGCAATGATTTTGGCCACAATCTGTGGCGTTCGGGTTGTGATTTGGATAATCATAGACCCCTTGGATTTTTTTCTGGAAGGCGACCTAGTGAGCTCTTCGACCAGTCCTTCTTTGATTCCGACTGGTATGGGCTCTCCTTCGTTAGACAAACTGGTCAGCTTGGAGATGACATCCCCATAGATGTCGATCGGCTCATCGAAGTAGAACCGACCATTGTGATATCGACTTATGATGAATTTGATAGTGGTTTCCTTCATACCACTAAAGCTGGCCATGAGAGGTGCATTGGCATAGCCGAAGATAGTGTTGCGTCTAACTTTTTCTACTGCTTGAGTCATCTTCTTGTTGACAAAGGCCCATTCTTGTATTTTGGTCCAGAGCTTTTGGCACGAGCCTTCTTGTACCTTTGCATTTTTAATGTGTTTCAGTTGGTGGACTAAAGGGGTGTCCGTAGCCTATATTTCCTTGGATTTTGTCAAGGCTCGTGTTTGCTTGGGGGCCATTATGTCGGTCTGGTGGTCAATTTCGCAAGGGGGCTCTTGATTTTTAGTCGACTGGATGCTCTGATGATCGTTATGTATGAATTGCGGTGAATGATCCTTCAGTGATCCAGTATTTATAGGCGATGTGGTGGAGGTGGGCGTCAATGGGTGTATTAATGGCGGACGTGATGTTCCAGTTGGAGTACGTGAGTGTGTGTTAATGGCGAATTGCTTTCGGCATTCGATGTCATGAATGCGCAATGGGACTATCAAAGTCGTCGGTCGATGTCGGTGATGGGAATGGTCGATTGAAGTGGGTAGTCGATGAAAATGGCCGATGGTGTTAGGTCGATGGTCATGATGGTGGTTGTCGAGATGGTGATTTCCTTTCATGGTTTTTCTGTAAGTATGGTATTATTTTAGTTTTTGAATTTTTAAATTTTTATGGCTTTTGGTTGACAGTTATGGTCATTATATGATTTTTTTTTTAGAAATTAGTTTCTATAGCGTTTTAGTCGGGCTCCATTAACGAGCTTCTGAAATACTGTGCCCTATAATGTCCTTAGTCAGACTAATCCATTGGGATGTATCTCTTCAACAACGTAAGGTCCCATTCAGTCTGTGTGGAGTTTCTTAGGTTTTCCTTTGACCTGACTATTGTATAGTAAATCAAGGTCTCCAACCGACAAGTTTTTGTTCTTGATGTTGTGGTCGTGCCATGCTTTCTGTTGTTGCTTCTGGATTTCTCGGTGTTGTATAGCCATGAGTCAGTGTTCTTCCAGCTTGCTGAGTTGAAATAGTTGGTCCTTCCTTCCCTATTCAACATCGACATGTAGTATTTCTGTGATAATAGGTGTCTGTTGTTGGAAGTGTAGTGGAACTACTATTTCTTGTCCATAGACTAGTTGGAATGGATTTTGGTCAATCGACTGTTTATACGCTGTTCTGTATGCCCATAAGACTGCAGGTATTTTCTCATCCCAGTCGTCCTTATCAGTATTACATATTTTGGTTAATCCTCTTGTTAATGTTTTAATGAATGCTTCAATTGCTCCATTCGACTGAGGATGGTATGATGTACTCCGACGGTGGTCTATTTGGAACTAGTCAGTTAGGGTTTTGATAGTCTTGTTAATAAAGTGTGTCCCCTAGTCGCTAATCAGGGTTAATGGATAGCCAAATCTAGTGATGATATTCTCATAGATAAACTTAGCAACTATCTCACTAGAACATGTATCGACTGGTTCAGCTTCTGCCCATTTAGTGATATATTCCACTGCGGTAATGATATACCTTGCACCTGACCTTTTGGGTGGTATAGGAAATGGTCCTATGAAGTCTATGGCCCATATTTCAAATGTGAGACTTGGGTTTACTGATATCAAAGGAATTTCTATGCTAGACAGGGGTCGACCAAGTTGTTGACATATGTCACATCGACTCACAAAATTTTTGCAATCTCTATGGAGTGATGGCCACCATAAGCTGGACTGTTGGATTTTCTTTGCAGTTGTGTCTGCTTGAAAATGTTCTCCTGCAGGTCCATAGTGTGCTTCATGGAGAATGTGGTCTCATTCATGTTCGAGTACACAACTTCTAAGGATGTCATCTAATCCCATTTTGTATAAAAATCCATTAATTAGACTATATGGTGTAGCCTTCATAGCTAAGATATGTTTTTGCTTGGTGCTCATACCTTCTGGTGCCTGGCCATTTTCTAAGAACTAAGCTATTTCCTCTAGTTCTACTGGGACTGCTTCTATCTGAAATAAATGTGCATTAGGTAAGTCATCATCGACTCTTGTCGGTTCTTCGCCTGTGTCGATTCGGGATAGATGGTCGAGCCCAACATTTAACTTGCCTGGTCGGACAATGACTTCAAACTCAAATTCTTGAAAAAGAAGTAGCCATCGGCAAATCCTTCCATGATGCAGGGGTTTATTGGAAAGGTACTTTAGGGCCTGATGCTCGGTATAGAATATAAACGGGTTCGCTAAGAGATAATGTCGATAATTATGGAGGGAAAAGACCATGCCTAGGGCTTCTCTTTCTGTGGTCGAATAGTTTCTTTCAGCCTTATTTAATTTTTTGCTGATGTAAACTATAGGATAATCCATTCCATCATCTCCTGGTTGTGTTAGGATTTCTCCTATTGCTAGGCCTGATGCACCAATATGGACATGGAACTTGATCAACCGATTTGGAAACTTCAGGATGGGGGCTTCGACCAATTTTTGTTTTAATTTTTCAAATGAGATGTGGCACTCCTCTGTCCAGTTAAACTTGTGATCTTTGCTTAATATTTATTCAAGAGGATAGGTCATATCGGAATAATATCTGATGAATTTTCTATAGTAGCTTGTGTGGACAAGTAACACCCTGACTTGTTTTGGGTTTACTGGTGGTTTTAGGTCAAGGATAATTTTGATCTTTGCAAAATAAACCTTAATACCTTCCTTACAGACAACATGCCCTAGCAATATCCCTATAGGGGTTAGAAATATACATTTTTTTATGTTTAGGGAGAGTTGAATCTGTCGACATCTCTCCAGCATAAGTCTGATCCATTTGCAATGATCTTTTAGTGTGGACTATATTGTCTAGTCATCAAAGTATACTGCCATGGTCTTATAGATATATTCCTGAAATGTCTTGACAACAATTCTAGAGAATACTGCAGGTGCATTCTTTAATCCAAAAGGCATAACTTTGTAAGAAAATGAACCAAACTCATAGACAAAGGTGGTCTTCTTCTGATTTTCCTTAGCTATTGGTACTTGGTTATAGCCTGAGAATCCATCTGTAAATGAGTAGCATTCATGTCTTGCCACTTCATTTAAGATTTCATCTGCATAAGGGGTTGGAAATGGGTCTGTCAGTGTTACTTTGTTTAGTTCCCTGATGTCAACACAAATCCTTAGTCTGGTTAGGTCATGTTTTTTAGGTTGTACCACCATTGGACTCGCCCATTCTGATTGGTCGATAGGGTATATAATGCCTGCTGCTAGCATGTTATCAATTTCCTTTTTGACTATCTCCTTGTATTTGTGAGCTAGTTTGTAAGGCCTTTTCTTGACAGGTCGAATATCGGGTTTAGTGTCAATTTTCATCTCTCCCATTTCTTGGACTAAGCCTTTAAGATCTTTGTAATCTCTAGAAAATACATCTTGGAATTCCTTTAGTAATATTACTATCTCTGTGGTCTATTGTTTGCTCTAGTAGTCACCAATCTATGCCATTTTTGGTCGATCATCATTTGAGATGTTGAATTCTTTAGTTTTGATTTTAGCATCTAACCACTCTGGTGCTTTGGCTTCATTGATTGGTTGACTTATTTCTTTGAACTATGAGAATGTGGCAGGGAAGTCGGCTGCAGTCATTCTGTCAGTTTCTTGTTTGTCAGTTGTATCAACTTTCAGGATTGTGTAGATAGGTTTGGTCGTTTCGATATGGTTGGATTTGCATCTGAAGCTTTTTCCTTCTGTGTTTTCATTTTCTAGTTGTATTCTTGTCGATTGTGGTTTTGACCTTGTTTGTATAGTATTACATTTATTTGTCTGTCGGTGGTTTTGTAAGGGTTTATTTTCAGCCGGCTGGACAAATTCTTTGATTTGTTTTGTTGTTTCGACCTGATTTTCATTTTGTGGTATAAAATTGAAATCTTTAATAAAATTTTCCTTTAGTTCATGCCATGAGAAGGTTTCACCTCTAGCCTCTTCCATATACCATTTTTTTTGTAAGTCGGTGAGGGTTGATGGAAATAAGTGTGGCCATGTTCGTTCATCTTTGTATCCAAGTCTTTTCCACTCCTTTTCACAGGTTTTGATATGGGATTCTGGGTTCTTTCCTTGGGTAAATACAGGTATTTGAGCTTGTTGGGTTAACTTCTTTCCTCCAAAACTTTCGACAAAGTAAGTGGAAGCAGTTGTCCAGGTATGTAGTCTTCTCTGATGGGTATCCCACCATCTAGCAGCTTGTCCTGTAAAAGTTTAAACTAAGCTTTGAAGTCGGCCATCTTCACCAATATTCTTGGACACTTGCTCGACATGCATGACTGGTGAGTCCCTTTCCTTATATCTTATAAGTTGTGTAGTATTCAGGTTGGTCGATTGTAAGGTAGGGTGTTCCCTCATTTTCATTTCAAATATTTTTGGGACATTGGACACTATGAAGCACTGTTGGGTGGGCTTTTTCTGTACTTTTTGTATAGTCTAGCACCCTCTTGCTTGTGTTTCATATTTCTATATCTCCCAATCATATAATTCAGCACCTGAATTATAACCAACTGAGTCTTGGTCACCTAGATGAAGTTCCCCATGGATGTTTGTTTCTGTGTAGTCTGCATTGTTGTGGATTTGGTAGAGTTGTCGGACATCGACTTCTTCATCAATAGGTTCAGTCCAAGGTTCTCCTTGGGATGGATGAATGAGTACAATGACCTTTTGTCCATTTCCTTTTAATTTGATTCGTTCCTTATCCCGGGATATGGATGCTTTGATCTTTCTACCCCAAGGTCGACCGACTAATGTTGGGAAGGAATTGGATCCTTCCTTTGGGTCGATGATTTCAAAATCAACTTTGGTCGAGATGCCTTTTATAGTCATGTCGGCGTTTTTCCAGAATTCGATGGGTTCAATTAGTCCTTAGTTGGCTAGTTTCAGGTATATGCCTGACTCATAGAGTCAAGGTCTGCCCATTTGTTCCCATGTGTCCCAAGTCATGATGTTTACTTGCAAGCTGAAATCGAGTATGACTTGCTGGACGTGATATCCTTTAATTTCTAGGTCAACAAGAGGGTCAGCATCACCTTTTTCTTTTTTATTTAAGCTGCAGATGATTTTAGTTTGTTTTTCAGAATTATTATGCTTTATTTCATATAGCAGATCGACGAACGTAGATACTGATTTGTTGTGTTGGACGAGTTGTATTAGTCTATTTATTGTGTTAGGTTGGCTATCAGGAACGTTTTCTTGTGCAAGTTCTTTGAATACGTTAGTGGCTTCTCTGTATATTTGTTTTTCTTTTAGTGGGTCAAGATAGACATTTTTCTCTTTTATTTTATTGATTTGTGGGTTGTCAGCTCCTGCTTTTGTTCCTTGTCGAGTCACAACATGTAAATTTTTGGTGTTTATCACATCATGTTTTTGTACATAGGACAAGACATTAACATTTTTTTTCGTATTAATTTTTTCTAACATGGTAGGGAAATCCTCTAATGAGTGATCCCCTACCCCGCAGTGAGTATAGAATTTTAGATCAGTTCTGTCCTTGTATGGACAATCTGCATATCGATGACCCTCTTGATAATAGGTGAAGCACTGAATGGGTCGACGCGGTCGGGTGACATGATTCCCAGGGAATCGACCTCTTCCTCCATAACCTGCGCGTCGATTGTCGTACCGGTGCTCATATCGTCGACCATCGTATCTCTGACCGTTCGGATCGTTGGCTAGATTATTTTGCTCATTATGCTGTGCTACTGCATTAGTTTGGTAGACCGCCTGATAGTTCTATCGGTTTTTAAGGTTCAACTGACAGTCGGCCGTATTATGACTTTTTGTCTCATAGATGGCACACCAGGAGGCCTTGTCATTCTTCATATTGAACGGGCAGTCTTTCATCGAGTGGTCCCCGTGCTCCTGGAAAATGTCACAAAACGACTTGGTCTATACGAATCGAACGTCCTGTCGACTGTACTCGTGTCGATAGTTATCTTTGAAATGGCCGGCGGTCAAGCATTTGGTGCACCAGATCTCTTGATTCTTGAGGATTAATTCTTTTAGAGAATTCTGTATGTTCTCGAGCTATTCCTCCAATCTGTGGTCCGTGGGGTAAGTGGGTATGTCCTTGTCCATCTTGACTTGAATAGCTTTTGTTAGCGCATCCTCATAAGTTTTGAACGTTTCCAGACTAATGTGTCAGCGTACTTTTTGGGATAGCCCTGCAAGAAACCACTGGATTAGTAACTATTCATCGATATCATAGTCTAGTTGGCTCAGTAGGTATTTCCAATGCTTATCGTAGTCGCAGAAATATTTCCCTAGATTTTGTGATGTAGTTTTGAGTTTTTTCGCGGCCAGGTGCTTGGCATCTAGAGTTTTGAAAAATGACAATAATTGCGCCTTAATCTCGGCTTTTGTTTTTCTAGGTTGTTTCTCTGAAAAGGTCATGTACCACATCAATGCCCTTTTCCCTAAGGCACCTATGAACTGGGCCATTTGTCAATCTTCATCTGTAACTTGGTTGGCCTCCCAAGTCGATTCGAAGACGAACCAATGTCATTTGGGGTCCTCATCCCCCTGATATAGAGGAATTTGAGCCAATCTGTGACCCATATCTGAATCACTGTCACTGCTTTCGGTAGGTGGTAGTGGTGGAGGTGTGGGTGGTAGTGAGGGTGGTGGGTTTATTGGTATATTCATCTCTGTGAAACTCTGGTCGACAGAGCTTTCGTTTCCGTCGGTTGTCGATTCTTCATCGACTTGCATTCTGCTGATGTCGACATCTGCGGTCAATGGTCCACTACAACTATTTTTCCGTAGTGGTGAATGGTTTGTGTATTCTAAAGCTATATTTGGTGGGGGGGGGTGCTCCTTCATGTGTCGGTAAGAGCAAGTGGATACGTCGGTTGGAGGGTGCCGCTTGAAAGGTCACCCAATTCCCTTCCTCTGGTCAACGATTAATGAGGTGTCGTCCTGTGTATGTTTCGTCATCTAGTCAAATCCATATACTAAAGTCACCAGCTCATAGTCAGAGGTCCTCTTTGACAATAGTTTGTATTCGTTTACGCGGATTTAATGGAGAGAGGGTTGTCCCTTCATTGGGATCTTTTAATTGGAGAGCTTCTGGCTGCTCTATCCATAATTCTTCCTCCGTAGGGGATGTCTCTTGTTCCATGCCTTCTTCTTGTTGGTCATGACCCGACTCTGGCGGATTCCCTTCCTGGTCGTTCTCCAACGCAGCTTCCTTCTTTACAATACCTTCATATGATACTATTTTCTTATGTTCCCTTCTAATCGACTTCTCATTACTGGTGGCTAGTATCTGGTTATGGTCGGCTAGAATCCACTATACTCTATCACGACATATGACAAGCTACCCCCCCATAGCCTATGCGATGCTTTTTAGAAAGCTTGGATAGTTCATTGTATTTGCTTAGGAATTATTCCCACTCCTTTTCTGCAATATATTTCTCCCACTTCCTTTTCTTCTCTGCCCAATTAGTGTTTGATGGTTTTTCGTGCAGTGATGGACGAGGTTCGACAATATGTACAACTCCCTTCTCAATGAGAAATTTGAACAGTAGGGTTGGTAAAGAGCAGAGGAATTTCTTGGTGGATTCGTTGTAGAATTTTCCTTGATAGTTTCTACCGAGGTTCTGTCTTCAACTGCTTGCTCTTCATAGAAGTCGTCGGTGATTTTCTCAAACCACTCGGATAAGTTTGTTCTACCTCTACGGATCAGTTTTTCTAGCAACTGTTGTTCTTTAATATAGTCCGGCTTTCTCATCCAGGAATTTCTTCAAAATTTGGGGCACTGATTCGGCAAAATTTTCATGCGTCCCTGTGAAAAATTGTTCTGTTGCTTGTGCTATGGTTAATCTGTTCCTTCTCATGTAATTCTACAAATAGTTTGCAACTTTATGTTCCCACCAATTATTAATCTCCTGCTCTAGGATCATCTGTTGGCATACATTCCAGCCGTGTACTACCGAAAACGGAACCAATGTTGTAATCTCACAGATCACATAAGGTTACCAATAATACACACTAAAACATATATAAATAAACAGAGACAAGAGATAAGAACAAATAGGTGAAATAATAGATTATATTATACGAATGAGTCCATACAACACAGAGAACTGAATTAAGTTCTCATCTGCCTCAACATCCTATATATATGATTACAAAATGGTTATAAAATAACTACCTGTCGGTTTGGTGAACCGACACAACCCTAGATGGCCGACCTAATCTCTTAGTTTAGTCGGTCGACCAACTTAGTCAGCTGATCGACTAAGTTGGCCCATCGACTTAGTCATCTGATCGACTAAGTTGGCTCTCGTTCAAGTCGACTTTATCGACTTGCTCCTTATACATGGCCCTAACCCTGGAGGTCCATCTTTTGGAGGTTCATTATCTCATCAGCCTTTTCAGCAGCCTATGTATCATTCCACTTACGGTCCTACTGGTGGTTACATTCCTTATCAATATTACCAGTATGTTGAACCGAATCGTCAGTTACCTTTCCTAGCAACTTTGGACTTACCTAATTTGTCCAAATTGATCAATGACCCCATCCAACACAATGCTTCATGGCCTCCCATTCCAGTCAAGTTACCATAAGATATCTCGAAATTCGACGGTAAGCAGGGAGATGATCCTAAAAATCACATTATGACTTTTCATCTATGGTATTTGTCCAATGCCCTTATGGATGATTCTATTTGATTAAGACTCTTCCAGCGCACTTTGACTGGCACGATTGTGAAGTGGTATATCGAACTTCCACGACACTCGTTTGTGGATTTTAGTGCCTTGGCAACTGTTTCTGTCACACACTTTCAGCTACCCATCTGATACGAAATAGGTACGAATATTTTAACCTCTCTGCATCAAAACACCTCCACACACATTTTAGATCATATTCATGAATGGAGAAGGCAAAGAATGCTCATTAAAGCGCCTATCCCAGACCCACTCTTGGCTGATTGGGTCATGAAATATTTGTTGCCACCCATTGCCTGAGATGTGGCTATGGGAGGTGTTTTTATTAAAGAGTAATCCATTAGTCATGCGCAGTAAGTAGAATTGGTCTATTTCCAGTCTCGGACTTTGTACGACCTCATTCCTGAAGCTCCTTGACCCAGTACTGACCCGACTAAGCCACCTGCAAAAACGTCTGTTGATGGAGTTATTGGTTCAATCCAGCCACCATCAATGGTTAAAGCTACCAAACAATCCAATCCTTCCACTCCTTCTCCTTCCAACCCTACGGTTTCTGCCGAGGTAAATGCTATTCAAATTACACAATCATCCGGTAATAAAAAAAAAGGAAAATGTAAAAACAAGAAACCTGAAAACCAACAGGAAAACCCCAAACCTACAGCCACAGAGAATGAAAACAAAAGAAAAGGGAAAGCTAAGTATCCCTGCCTATTGTGTGGTGGCGATCATTTCATGGACTGTCCTCGACATGATGACATCAATAAATTTTTAAAGAGTAACCCCGTACCATTAGTTGTCACTAATCCTTTTCCTTCTCAGCAACAATTGGTATAACACATGTCTAACCAGGGAAATTCTAGTTCCATAGAGGAAATTTGAATGATGTCATCAGATTTTGTTAATTTGACAACTCGAAGTCAGTCATACGACAAACCAGAGGAGAAGAATATTGAGAAACCTTGTCCTGATAAAGCTCCTTCTATTGGTTCTCCTGCATCCTCGTCTAATGGTCCCTTAACGATTGAGAAGCCTAACCTCGACATGATTTTGCGTCTGCTCAAGAGTACTCTTAGGAAGGTTGTTTTTAACCCTAATGCCTGAGCTACACAATTTTATAATGTCATAGAAGACCTAGCTCAGGAATCATGTGCAATTTATACCTTAGAAGTGCTCCAAAGTTGTCCTACACAACGAAAAAATGTATTAACCACTTTGGGAGCTACGGACCCAAGTGACATGAATCTGATTCATTTCAATCCGAAGAACCATAAACCTAGATTACCCCACCAATAGGATTTTCAATTCATAACTAGGGTAGTTGGGAAAAAGGTCTCCAGGACTATTCTAGATGAAGGTACTTCAACTTCTATTTTGTCTTTGTCTTGTTGGAAATCCATTGGCTCTCCCAAGCTTGTAAACTCTCCGACAACAATAAAATCCTTTGACGGAAGAGGTTTCCATCCCTATGGTATCATTCCAACCCTTTCGGTTGAGCTAGGGTGGAAAACTGTTTCCAGTCAAGTGGAAGTAGTGGATCCCCCATTAGATTGCAATATTATCCTAGGAAGAAACTAGTTTTATGCTATGACCGTTGTCACCTCGACGGTATTTAGAACCCTCGAGTTTCCACATTTGGGAAAAATTGTAACGATTGATCAACTTGATTTCTGTATGTCGAATATTACCACTACTATGATGAATAATATCCCTTTGCTAGGTCAGTCCCCTCCTCCTTACCAATCAATTGGGGTAGGGATGCTGAAAGACTCCACCCTCATGGGCATGTTTCTGTCAACCCCTTCTAGCATAGAAATGGAAATAGTCAATATGATCTCTTCATTTAATTATGATACTAAGGGTAAACAAGCTATTGAGACATCCTCCCTCAGCCCGCATGAAGCAATTTATGATGCCATCCAATCTATCTCTGATGATCCTACGGAAGATCTTCATCTGATGGACTCAAATCCTTACCACTTGCCCTACTAGTTAGAACCTTCACTTCCTATTCTAGATTATCTCTCGTAGAATTTTCCATCGGATGAGTCTATTATAGAGATTATGAATACAAGTACATCCATATGGGAGGATCACCATCATAGATATTCATTCCTCCCCAATACCGGTGCGGTAGATAATGATTTTGTATCTCTCTTAGGTACTAATATTGTCAACGATCTGCAAACACCTGTCTTGTTGCAAGATTCTGAGTCTAAAGGAAATTTATGCAACATTACCAAAACTACTCCAATCGACATATCGGTCAAGTCTGGAACTATTGACCATTTTCACATAGGGAAGAACTATTCAATAGCTGAAACTGAAGAGTATAAAGCACTTTTTAAAGAATTCTGAGATATTTTTTCTTGGTCCTATGAATAAATTCCTGGGATATATTCATCCACTATAGTTCACAAGATCAAAACCTATCCTACAGCCAGACCGGTTAGGAAGAAATTGAGACAAGTCCATCCACTAAAGGCTGTAGCTATCAAAGTTGAAGTTGAAAAATGTTTGAAGTCAGGATTCATCTATCCTGTACCACTGATGAAATCGGTGTTGAACATTGTTCCTGTGAATAAAAAGAAGGGAACTATTTGAGTCTGCATCGATTTTTGATACCTGAATAAAGCTTGTCCAAAGGACAACTTTCCAACTCCACACATCAATCAGATTATCGATAATTGTGCTGGGAGTGTCATATTCTAATTTATGGATGGATTTTCTGGCTACAATCAGATTGAGATATTGCCTTCCAATCAGCATAAGACAACATTTATATGCCCATGGGGAACCTTTTCCTACAAGAAGTTACCTTTTGGCCTTAAGAATGCTAGGGCCACATTCTAGCATGCCATTTCCTATGTGTTTCATGACATTAAGAATATTGTGGATCCTTACCTCAATTATCTCCCTGCGCACTCACAGCTACGGGAAGACCATCCTCAGCATCTTAGAGACATTTTCCTGAGGTGTTGCCATTATAAAATACGGCTGAACCCCCACAAATGTGTTTTTCGCGTTGAGACAGAATGTTTCTTAGGCTTCGTAGTTTCCAAGGATGGTATTCAGATTGATCCCTTAAATATTGCTGCAATACTCACTTTACCTTCCCCTACCAACCTACTTCAACTCCAAAGTTTGCAAGGGAAGGAAAACTTTCTTCGTCGTTTTTTCTGTAACTTTGCTGAGAAAACACATGGTTATATGGGTCTCCTTAAGAAGGACACTCTGTTCTTCTAGGATGACCAGGCCTAGCGAGCCTTCGATAATATTAAACAAGCTCTATCCCATTCACCCGTGATACACCCCCCTGATTAATCAAAGGATTTTCTCTTGTATATTGCTACCTCTACTACTACTATCGAAATGGTTTTAGCTCAAGAGGACTAGAATGACCTAGAACATGTAATTTGTTACACTAGTAAGAATATTCTAGATTTTGAAACTCGATACTCGCATGTGTAGAAGCTAGCATTGGCTACGGTCATTTCTGTCCAAAAAATTCGTCACTACATCCTGCTTCACACCACTACTGTACTCGCAAACCAAAACCCTATGTACTACATTTTGACTCGTCGGGTGCTAGGGGGCAAATATTCCTGATGGATTGTTATCCTACAGGGGTTCGATCTTGATTTTTCCAAGGCTACTTCAAAGAAGTCATTAGTTTTTGTCGAGTGGATGTGTGATCTTCCTTGTCCTTTAACACATTATGAGTCCAGTGATTCATTCCCAGATGAATTTTTTTCCTAATAAGCACAACTGACCCGTGGTATGGAGATTTAATCATTTATCTCCAGAAACAGCGTTTTCAGCCTACTATATCTCGTGAGGATCATCGCTATATTCATCACCATGCAAAGTACTATATTATCCTCAATGATACCTTGTATAGACATGGTATAGATACAATTCTCCGATGATGCCTCACCCATGATGAGGTTGAACAAGTCCTTAATGAATGCCATCTAGGAGCATGTGGAGGTCATCTTTCTGGAATGGCTACAACTCAGAAAATCCTTCATGCTGGCTATTTCTGGCCCTCTATCTTTAAAGATTGTCATGAGGCTGTTAACAAATGCCCACCCTGTCAACACTTTTATCTGAAAAAGCACACCCACCCTGCTCCGTTACACCCTGTCATTGCCATTGGCCCTTTCTCCAAATGGGGGATAGATTTCATGCACTGTAATCCTACGTCAACCGAGGGACATGGTTACATCATTGTAGCTGTGGATTATTTCACTAAGTGGGCTGAGGCTATGCCTACATATGCATAGGATGGTAAGACTGCCTCCCTGTTCCTTTTCAACCACGTAATATCTAGGTTTGGAGTTCCTCAGTCTATCATTACTGATCACATATCACATTTCCAGAATCAGATGATGGTAGAGTTAAGTGCTAAGTTGGGTTTTCTCCATGAAAACTCAACTCCTTATTATCCACAAGCTAATGGTGAATTTGAGGCCATTAACAAAGTTCTAAAAACTATGCTACATCGGATGGATGGAGATCACAAATCTAACTGAAACCAAAATCTTTTCTCTGCTTTTTGGGCTTACCGAACTTCAGTAAAAATAGTGATTGGTTTTACACCATTTTACTTAGTATACAAACTAGAAGCTGTCCTACCTATTCAATGTCAGATTCTGTCTTTGAAAATTTCCATCGAACTTCTCCCTAATAATTCTAATAAGGAGGAAATATTTTTATATTTGACTAACCTTGACGAAACTAGAAGAGAATCGACCTTAGTCAATGAGGCACATAAGAAACACGTCAAGGCACAATGTGATAACTCTGTCGAACCTCACACATTTAACGAAGGCGACCTAGTCCTGAATTACGATCAGAGACATGATAAACTAGGAAAAGGGAAGTTTGAATCAATGTGGTATGCTCCTTTTATCATTTCCAAAGTTTTAGAAAGAGGGGCCTACGAACTCGTCGATTATGATGTAATCCCCTTCTAGAAACCTCGCAATGGGTTGTACCTGAAGAGGTACTATGCCTAGATCATTTATGCATGGTACCTTGTATATATGTACATTATTTGATTTTTCAATGTCTTTGGTATTTTCAATATGGTTTTTTATTTTTTCATCTAGACTCTTTATACCATGTTTTGGTTATGCAGATCAAATGGATTTTTATGGCTTTGCTGATGGTGCCTTCGACCATACCCTGAACCTTGCTTCAGCTGCTTGGGTTTTGTATTCCCCTACACATGATCTAGTGAGTTTAGGAGCATTTTGTATTTGTCTTGCTACCAACAACATCACCGAGTATGAAGCAGTCATAGGTCTTTTGACTGAGACTGCATCCCGGGACATTCGTAACTTGGTAGTTTTTATGGACTCGCAGTTGGTGGTTTGTCATTTAAATCAGGTCTACACCATCAAAAAACCTATACTACTCCATCGTTATCAAAGGGTACATTTATTGGAAAGATCATTTGAATTTTGAATTTAATACTTATAGGCATATCCCTAGGGCAGACAACACAGTTGTTGATTCATTGGCAAACTATATCCTAGATTGGTATATTTCCCATTCATAACATGAAAATTTAAACATGTTTCATAGCATTGTAAATAAATAGTTTAAACATATAAAACTCATGTAAATACATTTTCCATTTGAAGCATGTAAACAACGGAAGAAAAGTCTATATATATATAAGTGTGTTTTACAAAAAAAATAGGTCATGAGACCTCATCCGAAGAACCCCAGATTTCAGGCCGCACAAAAAAGTACAAAAATATGAAGCTATGGAAGCTTTTAGTAATACATCATGTAAGACCTAGTGATGCTCGTGGTAACACATCACATTCCGCACTACTCTATGTAGCAGGTGGCTAAAGTGGCCTGGCACTCTTGTATTATGCCTCTGGTAGCACATCGGAAGGTCATCAATGGATGCATCTGGGATGTCCAAAGTCAACCTCTCTAGGTTTTCCTCCAGCTCCCCTATTGGGTCATCACCCCATTTAATAAATAGAGCATGTTCTCGTCTATCTAGTGGGGATGATCCCCTAGGTCATGTGGCTCCAACATCTGCATGAAAATTTTAGGTCTCGTTAGTATACATAAAAAAAAAACATTTGAAAAGATAAAAACATAAATAGCTATCTTAGGGTTTTTGTTTCTTACCCATGTCTCTCCACTGTCTGCCAGGTGGAAGTGGTAGGTCAGGGTCTCTCCCTAAAATCAGTTCCTGCATATGCGTAATCCTCAATCATGAGGATCTATTCACTAATCCATCAAAAGAATGGAGCTCTGAACTTCACCTTCCCTCTGCCTACTCTTGTACGGGCCATGATCTTGACCCACCTCAACATATGAGGGTGTCTTTCCCTCAATTCAGTAAAACCCACTTGGGGTCTCAGCTGAGGGACCCGCTCAAAAAATAAACATTCTAAGATAGAACCATAGCCAAACTATTTTAGTTCTCCCTACCGACACTTGGTCAGCTGGTCTTTAAAGACCAGTAGTAATGCCTCTTCCCAGTTGAAAACTGTGGGTACCATAGCCTCTATTGCATACAACATATGTGCCCTATAATCCTGATGAGCCCCTTGGCTCCCAACCACCCTCTGCATGGTAAAAATAAGTGCGTGAAGAGGAATATCCACTACTTCCTTGATGGGAATCTTCTTCCCTAAAGTTCTAGTACCCAGAAGGTAGTGGCAATCGATCAACACCTTAGTAGTCACATCCCCTCCACGGGAACCATTCAATGAAATCGGTGCACGTTGTCTCGACAATACAGTCAAGATGTAGATATATTCTATATCAATGGTCAACACATGTGCCCCCACCTCGAAGTATTGTTGGTCCATATTCCACATATGGAGTATATACTCCAGCAATCTCTCATGAGACACCATACTAGGTGTGCAGAAGAACTTGAGGAGGCCGTAGTTCCTTAATGCAGCTATACATCCCGCATCTCTTTCATCATGGACATCATCATCATCATGTGACCATTCTTTCCATATCACCATATTTAACCGCTAAAAACCTGCCAAAAGACATTGATGGGCTAGTTAGAAACATACTTGATCATTAAAATCAATAAAAATATTGCATTTTTGCTTATCCATCAAATTTTCCAAGCTCACAACCAGCACCTCCTGAGCCCCGTTTGCACAGAGTGGTGGCACCACCTGATCGCAGTGTTTTAGGTGCGATTCTCACGGTGCATCGCCTGTCCCGTAAGGGGTAGGAGCGATGCAACATTTTTGAGGTTAGGGTCTGCTTAAATTAATGCAAAACCCTTCTAAAATCATAAGTGAATGTTGGAAAATAAATTATTAGGGTTTTGTCTTTTACCTAGCTCTGATGATGCTGAAATGAGATGGTCAGATCTCCCAGAATCAGCTGTTGAAGTTCTGGCTCCAAAGTGCTCCAAAATGCTCCTGACAAATGGTAAATAGTAAAATATTTTGGTTTTTGCTATTTGAAATGACATTTATAGTTATTTTTAGGGTTTTGTAATGCCATTTTAATATTTTAAAGTTATTTTCATTATAAATTCCATCCATATGATTCGTTAAAAGTCATTTTTTGTGGAATTGACGTTGTTATTGAGTCTTGCATGGGTAGGAGTAAAAACGGTAAAAATCTATGGGAAGTTTATTTTTGACTTTTCTGTACTTCTGCAAAACGGAAAAATTCCTCGAGTGCTTGTTTCGACACTTTAGTCATGCTCCCAAAACTTAGTATCAAAGCTCCGATTCATTTTTCCGATTCTTTTTAGGCTCGTAAAACTACTCATCACAAAAAAGAGACCTAATGGAGTCTCCTTTAAGCTCTTTTTGGACTCCCTAAATATGAAAAGATTGTCGAGTACTTGTCTTCTTCATACTCGTTAAAGTATTTGAAGAGTCGTATTTCCGACGGTAGGTTACCTCTTTTTCAGTTCAAATAGACTTTTTACGAAAAAGGAACACTCCAGCCAATCATGACTGGAAGAGTTCTCTAAGCTATTACTTTATACTTTTTCAGGCCTTAGGGACTAAATTATACGAAAAAGGACCCTTTGGAGTTTTCTTTCATTGTTGTTCAGACTCTCTAAATAGGAACGACATCGAGTTTGCTTTCATTGGACTCGTTAAATTAAACACTGAGAGACCCTTTTTGGGAATGGACCCCTCCTTTCTCAAGTTCGTGAAATATATGGGAATGGACTTATCTTCGGATGAGCTAAAATGAGTGTTTCTTACCCTCTTTGAGCTCATAAAACTAAAAAGAGGCACTCATCAATCATAATGGGGGAATTAAGGGAAGGGAATCATTTTGTGATAATGGCAATTGTTTGTCACCTTCGAACATGGCACTTGTCTGCATATCATTAAGTTAATTGGGTATTCAGCTAACTTACAAGTCGATCCACTTTCATGAGTCATGTCACTCCTTTGAGTTTTTCAAAAGAATGCATTGTCCACTGTCGCATTGTGTGTCTGTCTGGTCTAGTCATACTGCCAAGTCTTTTGTCGTGTCGCCCAATGTTCAAAGGAAGAAAGAATTTTACCTCTACAATTAAAATAGCCTTTGTGTCAGTACTTTGAGTCATTCCTATGGTTACATTATCTACGACATTCCAGAAGTTTGTTCCAAGTTTCATGTCGTCAATGTGGGATTCATCATGGCCCTCCTTCGAAGAGACTATTCCTGTCGACGTCAACTCATCATCCAGGAAATAGTCTTAGAAACAAGTTTAGTACCTTGATATCTGTATGCCTTAATGAAAGATTCTCTTGCTATCAACAAAGTTTCACATCATTGGCCTTCGATCAGAAGACTCTGCTAGGTGTTCGACACCAAGACCTCTATTCACGCTCAGTAGAATGTACTAGGGTACCTTGGGAATCATTGCATCAATGGTGATTTCCCTCGCACTTGTTAAAGGTTCACATCATTGACTGGAAATCAAGTGGTTTCTACCATGTTCGACTTCAGAAAATTGTAATCACAAGGATAGAATCGTACTTTGTGGAAGACGAGACGAAGACCCTGGGTATTTGTTAACTGCTCATAGCTTGCTCCCCAGGTTGCGATGGATTATATTGTATGAAGTACCAGCATGGATCCAAATTTTTATGATCGTGGCTATGCTCAAATTTGTGTTTGTATGACATAGATATATGTTGTATATCTGATAGCTATGTCTCTTGGAATATAATAAACCCACTCATAAAATAATTAATTTCCTACCATCCAGCTTAGATAGTTTGCATCCACTTGCACCTTAGTGTCAACACTTACCATCTATATCCTAGGAATGATTTATTTCTGATTCTAGGTTGATCTTGACCACTTTATGGCCATCCAGAATTGGTAACTGCGCTTTACAACAGATTCTGCTTTATTCTGCTTTTTCTGCTTTATCTTGCTTTTCTATGGATAAGGTAAAGCTAGTCAACTAGGAAACTGGTAGCTTTTGTTGCCAACACATCCTCCATTATTTTCTCTCCATATTCTAGGATTAGAAAGTCTTTCCTTCACTCATCATCACTCACACATGCTATTTCTAATTCGTGAGGTGCTTGGTAGATTGGGAAAGTGCTTTACTCAACTATGGGGTTTATCATAATTAGTAAGCCTGCTTTATGAGCTAGCTTGAGTTGTCTTCATGCAACTCCTTTTTCCTTTATAAGGATGTATTACCTATGTAATGATATCAATTATCATTTATTGATCATTCATTAATGTGTGTTCATTAATTCTTGTTCTTCTCTCTTTATGTTAATTCTCTACAATTCTATGTGAGGTTAATTGTGTGCCTAGATATTTAGCCTCTTTATGAAATTCCTTATGCCATCAAGGCTTTAGAATTTATACAATGTCTAAGTTTGAGTCCTCTATCGCATGGATCTATGTTGTATTCTAGTAGCCATGGTTGTTTATTCCTCTCATGGATCTATCTTGTATTGGTCTACAACCATGATGAGGTTACATCTATTCATAAGTCAAAGTATTGATGTTTTGCAGATTCTTGTTCAATGGCACACTCTGATCAAGATGGCTCTTACCTTGAAGTGATAACTTGCTCTATCAAATCTCTTGCATATAATATCCCTCTAGCCTCATGCTTTGGGGGGAATTCTGTTACACTCAAAATCTGTCACCAACATGTGATAGAATCCTTAACACATACATTTTCCCTCAAATCCCAAACTTGAAGGGAATCCTGCTCTAGGTGTTGATTCCAACATACAAAATTGCAGCATCGCTTCTACCCTCAAGCAGATGAGCGGTACTATGTTCAGCACTACCCTAGTTTTGTGAGAACTAGGCGGTGCCACCGCCTTTAACCTATGTTGTTGGAGCGGTTCCTACCCATCACAACTCTATCATAAAGGGGTATAAGCGGTGCCCTTGGTAAAAAGTGAAAAAAAGGAGGTTTCTTGAGGCTTCTAGAACAAGAGCCTCATGTCTAACCTTATCCCTACTCACCTGGGTTGGTTAAGGTCAAGATCCCTCTTTGTAGGATCTTGTGGCCACCCCACTCACCAATCTCTCAACCATCCTATCCATTTGAGCCCTATAAATACAAGATCATACTCCATGGTTGAGAGAGAGAGAAGAAAGTAAAGTTATGTTGTTGAATTGAGGCCTTGGCTTTAATCCATCAGAGAGGAATTGTGGAGCAAGTTGGAGCTGTCGGGGGACAAGGTGCTAGTCTTGTGAAAGAGTGCATCAGCACTAAGGCACATGCTTTTAAGATCTTTCATTTATTTTCTAATGCAAAGATGATTTCCTTCCCACATATTTGTTGTACTGATCTCACATATATGTTATTGGATTCCTTTGTCACTAGTATGAATGTGTAGATAATTTTCTGGTAGCTTTAATGTCGTCGTATGTTTGATATGTTCCACAGGTACACTGGCTCTCCATAAAAGTATCATTCCAGGTGTCTATAATGTTCAGGGAAGGTTTTCAACCTTTTTCATTCACTCTTTTGTTTTGGATCTGAACCATTTAGACCAAAGGAACAACTTTTGTCCACAGAAGGTGATATATTCTTGATGACAATTTTCAGTACATAGTGATGTCGTTTGGTCTCAAGAATGCACCTGTGATATTTTCAAGGCTATTTGTTTCCACTTTCAATATCTTCATTTAAAAATTCCTGGAAGTCTACATGGACGATTAGAAAATTTATGGTCTGGTAAAAGACCATGTTGCAAATATTCGAATAATGCTCGAAAGGTGTCAACAACATCAGATTTCATTAAACCTCAAGAAGTGTGTATTATGCACTCCATTTGTGACTCTATTGGGATACATTGTGTGTCAGGATGACATGTTGGTCGATCATTCCAAGATCGATGTAATTGTTGACTTAGCGTCACCTACAAAATTAAAATAGCTAAGGGAAGCATTGGGTCACACAGGGTACCGTCGGAAGTTCATAAGAGGATACACAACGATCACTACGCCAATGGATAAGCTATTGAAGAAAGATGAAAACTTTGAATGGACCCAAAAGTTCTAGATAATCCTTGATACCTTAAATAAAACTATGGTTGCAGCACCAATACTAGTTTTTACGGATTGGACAAAGGAGTTTCATGTTCATGTTGATGCTTCTTCAGTTGGATTAGGGGTAATTTTGGCTCAACCAGGGGAAGGCGCAATCGAAAACCCAATTGTGTTTGTGAGTCACAATATGTTTACGACAGAGAGAAACTACACTACGTCAGAAAGAGAAGTATTGGTGATGGTGTATTCATTACAAAAATTCCGCCACTACTTATTAGGATGACATTTTAAAATGTTTACGGATCACTAAACATTGAAGTACATGGTCAACAAGCTTGTGTTTTGGGGGAAGATATGTCGATATTTTCTATTATTTCAAGAGTTTTATTTCAAGATCATTGTGAAATGAGGATGGTTCAATGTAGTACCCAACCATCTATCAAGGATAGAGTCAAGGAAAGAACCAAGTAGCATCGAGGACGGGTTTCCTAATGCACAAATGTTTAAATTCAAGATGGTGGATGACCATTTCTAACAAATCATTCATTTTTTTGCGAAAGAAAAATACCCAAATGAGTTCACGAAGATCTACAAGAAGAAACTGGTTGTCATAGCTACAAACTTCCAACTAAATACAAGACATTTATACAAGATGGGGATTGATAAATGAAATTCTATGTCGATACCTTCTACCGCATGAGCTGAAAATATGATTGGTAGAGGCACACGATGGGATTGCAGGAGAGCATTATGGAATTCATGCAACTACTAGGAATATACTCTGAGCTAGCTTATGGTAGACGACCATGCATGGTGATTCCAGAGACTACGCTAAAATATTTGATGTATGTCAATGAACAAGGAAACCATCGTGAAGAGATGAGATGTCGTTAATACCTAATATAACACTACAACCATTCGATAAATGTGAGGTGGATTTCATAGGACCCATAAATCCTCCAAGGAAGAGAACAGGTGCACGATATAGCATTACTAAAACATACCACTTGAAAATATGGGCTGAGGCAGCACTGGTAAAGGACTGTACAGCTGCAACAATAATGAGGTTATTGTTCAAGAATGTGGTCGTTAGATTTTGATTTCCCAAGATATTAATAACTGAACATGGAGCTCACTTTATCAATTAGATGATGAAAGTGATGACTAAAAAATTTCATATTCAGCACATGAAAAGTACTCCATATCACCCATAATCAAATGGAGCAGTCGAGGTGTTCAACAAGATACTGGAAAATACGATAATGAAGGTATGCAACACAAATCAGGATGATTGGGATTTGAAAATCCCTACAATATTATGGGATTACAGAACGACATGTAAAATATTGATGGGAAAAAATCTATTCAAGTTAGTTTATGGGAAAGAAGCGATGAGGTCGATCGAATATACTATTCTAAGTCTATGCACAGCCTCCATAATCGGTATGAAAGAGGAAGGAGTGGCTGAGGAAATATTGGTGCAGCTGTCATAGCTGGAAGAGGATCAATTCATCGCATGTTTTCACCAGGAAGTAGAGAAGGATCAACAAAAGGCATGGCACGATCACCGTGTGAAGGAAAAACAATTCCATCGCATAGATACAGTTCTCCTCTATGAAAACAGGTTTGCGAAGCACCCAGAAAAAGTTGCAAATGCAGTGGTTAGGTCCCTATGTTATTCACTTCATTACTAACAGTGGTGTGGTACAATTGCAGTAGTTAGATGGAGAACTGTTACCAAAACTAGTGAATGGAATCTGGTTAAATCCCTATCAGTATAGCCAGGAATGAAACCATTGACAAATTTCTTGTAAGAAAAAATATGGAAAAGTTCAGAAGGTAAGTTTTTTGACAGATTACAAAGGAATAAGAAAATAGGAATCGTAGCAAAGTTTGAATCTTGGCAATGACAAATGAGGTGAAAAATGGTCAAATCAAACAATAAATGCAGTAATTAAACCAATTGAGTGAAGACACAAGTGGGAAAGACACACATTTATGGACAGATGAGGTTGTTATATTTACATAATCAATGCAGGATTTGGTCAATATTTGAGGGATTTGGAAATGATGATCCAAATCACTCGCATGGGAGGCTCAGAGGCTATAAAACAAACCAAAGAGCATGGTTCAAGTCATTTTTCCAATAGAGAAGATGAGATAGAGCAGAGAAGTAGCATAAGAGAAAATTGAAGAGTGAGGAAGAAGAAAAGGAGCATATAAACCATGGTGCAGTTCATCTCAAGCACCAGTATGCAAGGATCATCACTAGAAAGTGTACCGATAATAGAAGAGAAGCTAGAGATTCAGTATGGAACAATGCAACCAACCAGAAAGAAAAGGAGTGTGAATCTCTCCACCACCCCAAACTGAAGGATTAAGATAGCTCAGAGCTAGACAAGGAAAGGCACAACAAAATAACAATATGACCCATCATCAACAGAAAAGGAGGAGTCTACAATGCAGAAAGGGATGACGATTGGCGATATCCTGGGGTATGTACCGCCGAGGAAGGTAGGAGAATCAACGGTACACATAAGCAAGAATAAAAAGTATATGGTCAAGATGCGGTGACATCCAGGGGATTCCATGTGACGATGGATATCGTTCCAAGTTTGCGGGAACTCCTGTATAGAAACCATTAAATTTTGGAGTACCCAGTGCTATAGATAATTTTACCACACATGGTTGATCACATATTTATGGCCTTCGCTGTCCCTCTGCAGACTCTTTAGACCCCATGGATGTATATTATCCTTTGATGTTCCAATATCATCCCTAAAAAACACCATTTTATTGTTGTATGCGACTTTTAAACCTATACTCACGTATACACGTGAATTTTGACCTCAAACCCTCATACATCGAGATGTGTGCATAAGTCCAAACATTTTTGGAATTTTCCTCATATGAGTCTAAAGATGTTGACTCTTGGCCTTCCAAATTCCTTGAGAATGCTTGGATTCGACCTTCCCTTACCCTTTTGGAGTGCTATATAAGGAACCCCTTGGATACATTGAAGGGGAGGAATTGAAGAGAAAAGAAACTATAGTCGATTGTTGCCTGAGCTTGCTTATACTTGAGTCTGCATCCCTTTGCCCCTTTGAAGCACTTAGTTTTCTTCCCAGGATTTCCTTTGCTTTATGAGCTTGATATCAAGAGATGGAGGATTGAGGTGGTGGAGGCCCATGTGGAGGACTCAGTTTCTCCGATTCGTAGACATGCCGACAAAGGTTGTCACTATTGTAATCTATGATTTTATTAATAGAAATATATTTTCCTATCCAATTATGTTCATTTGAATATGAATATTGTATCCATCAATGTGTTTAATTTCTTATACATTATTGAATATCTATGCTAGAGTAGGTCGAACACATTATTGTAGAGCATGCTTGTCTTCTTTGTTGTTGTTGAGAGCAAATTGCTAAAGCAAGCATGAATTGGAAAATCTCAACGGGGATCTACTTCAACCATCTGGAACCAGGTACGATTCGATATCCCTTAGTGTTATATGTTTGGTTTCTCTTGATATTGGCAAATATTGATTTCTAGTGTCAAAAATGTCTATTGCAGAGTCACCAATTCTGCTACGGAGAGAAACTTCCTATGGCTTGGGGTGTACCACAATATAAAACTTTGACACTATAAATCAATCTTTCCCAATATGCAAGAGAAACCAAAAATATAACACAAAGGGATATCGAATCGTACCTTGTTTTGGACGGTTGAAGTAGATCCCCGTTGAGATTTTCCAATTCATGCTTGCTTCAGTAATTCGCTCTCAACAACAACAAACAAGACAAGCATGCTCTACAATAATGTGTTAGACATACTCTATCATATATATTCAATAATGTATAAGAAATTAAACACATCCATGGATACAATATTCATATTCAAATGCACATAATTGGAGAGGAAAAGATATTTCTATTAATAAAATCAAAGATTACAATAGTGACAACCTCTGTCAGCATGTCTACGAACCGGAGAAACTGATTCCTCCACCTGGGCCTCCACCCCCTCAATCCTCCATCTCTCAATAGCAGGCTCAGAAAGAAAAGGCAAGATTGGGAAGAACACTAAGTGCTCCAAAGGGACAAAGGGATGCAGAATCAAGTATAAGAAAAATGAGGCAACAATGGACTATAGTTTCTTTGCTCTTTAAGTCCTCCCCTTCAATGTATCCAAGGGGTTCCTTATATAGCACTCCAAAAGGGTAATGGAGGGTCGAATTCGAGTGTTCTCAATGAATTTGGAAGGCTAAGACTCAGGATATTTGGACTCATATGAGTAAAATTCCAAAATGTTTGGACTTATTCACACATCTTGATGTACGCAGGTTTGAGTTCAAAAGTCGTGTGTACATGCGAGTATAGGTTTAAAAGTCACGTACAACAATAAACAGGGTTTTTTTAGGGATGATATTGGAACATCAAAGGATAATATAAATCCATCGGGTCTAAAGAGTATGTAGTGGGACAAGGAAGGCCATAAATATATGATCAACCATGTGTGGTTAAATCAGCTATATCAGATGCCCCCTATTGTGTGAGGTCAGAGGGGTAACATGATGGCCAAAATACATTATAACATCCGTCCCAGAAGTGGATTAATGAAGACTCGGGTGGAAGATCCATCCAATCATGATTATAATACAATAATCAATCTCTACATATGACTGCAAATACATATAGCAGTCTCGGATACATAAGAGTACAATGGCCATGAATAGGCATGATATACAAAATGTGACATATGAGGCCATCGCCATGTACAATATACAATAGATCAGAGACTTCAATGTGGATGAAGATATACAATGGATCAAGATCTCCATAATAGTTGAAGATACACAATGGATCAAGATCTCCATAGTGGATGAATATATATGATATACACTGGAATCAAATCATGAGAGATGAAATCTCATGAACACTGGCATGATGAAGGAGGTAGCATATATGGAATGCTACCAAGATGGAAGGTCTTCAACGTGAACCACTACGAGTACATGCACTACTATGTGAATAGATGTGTCAAGATCGAACATAATAGTCCATCATCTGATTACTGGTCATTCATGTATACCGTTAATAGACGCGAGATCACCCACCGTTAATGAAAATAGGAATCAAGGTACAGAGTGCAATCTAACAAGTGTGAATATATGTGTTGAGGTATAACACTTGGAATAATCCATCGATCATGGGACATTGATGTATTTCCAAAACTGTCAATGGTGAGAGAACCTACCACTGATGACTATAAGTCTCAAGGAACTCAAAGGAATCTAGACTCCTATTCCAAAGTAAATGATCTGATATTGATGGAATAGAATCCGCTGGAAGGAGGGAATTAAGGAATCCCCCATCAACCAACACAAGGTACTTAACAATGCTATATAATGCGCAAGAACTTAAACAAGATGTGCATGAACCAATAACAGTACTGGGAATGACTGACATGCAAATTCAAGATAAGTGAGGAATGTCTTACTCAAGCTTCAAATTCCTTTGAACAAGAGCATAAAGGAAAATGGTGACTAAAGGTAGGAAAAATGGACTTCATATGCGAACTAGGAAATCTCTATGACATAGGAGGAATCAACAGAGGCTCCATAGGGACTAGAAGCTTAACCAGTCGGTGGAGATAAAATCGGAGTAACGAGTACAGCTCCTAAAGTAAAACTAATAACCCAACCAACGGATGTGATATATAGTGCTCTGTTCGAAGGCAACATGACTCAACTGCTCCCAAAGATAACATCTTTTCCTATTCGGATTTTTGGTTTTTTTATTTTTTTGGACTTTTTCAGATATTTTGAAAAGCTTGAAAAATAATAAAAGTGCTTTATAGTACAAATCTAGGAGGAGATGAGTGTCAGGGGACAAGCAAACTACTTCCAAGCAGTGGAACATGCCTATACTCAATTCAAGGATATATGTGCAGGATAACGATACTCAGGGGAAGGTATCCTCTCAGTAAAAGGGATGATCAAGATACAAAACATATGTAAAAGGATCAGCTTAGATAGACATGAGACAAGATCATGCTATGTGGATGATAACTCAAAATCAGGGAGCTGGCATTGTTATAGCTGATTTTACCACTCCAGGTGAATCACATTTGTATGGCCTTCCCATGTCCCTCTGCAGACTCCTTAGACCCCTTGGACCATTTTTTTCCTTTGATGTTTCCTTGGCCATCCCTAAAAACATGTGAAAATCCATATACATGACTTTTAAACCCCTAATCGTGTACATACGCGAGTTTGACCTCTAAAACCGCGTACATCGGGATGTGTACAAAATACAAATCCTTTTGGAGTTTTCCTTGACATGGATCTGACTCACTTGACTCGTGGCCTTCCCTATGCCTTGATATCACTCGGATTCGACCTTTCATTACCCCTTTGAAAAGCTATATAAGGAACTCTATGGTACATTGAAGGCATATGAGATAATTGAGAGCAAAGAAACTATAGTCCATTGTTGCTGGAACTTATGCTTGAGTCTGCATCCCTTTGTCCCTTGGAGCACTTTTGTGTTCTTCCCAAGCTTTCCTTTTGATTGTGAGCTTGCTATCGAGAGATGGAGGATTGAGGTGGTGGAGGCCCAAGTGGGGGATTCAGTTTCTCTGGTTCACAAACGTGCCAACAGAGGTTGTATTCATTGTAATCTCTGATTTTATATTAATAGAAATATCTTTTCCTGTCCAAAAATGTATGTTTGAAAGAATATTTTATCCATGGGATGATTTCAAATGTTTATGCATTGTTGATTATATATGCTAGAATAGATCTAACACCAATATATATTATGCTTGTATTGTTTACTTGTTGTTGAGGAAGTAATCTATCAATTCAAGATGAAGTTGGAAAGGTCAATGGGGATCTACTTCAATCGTCCGGAATAAGGTACGAGGTCTGATCCTTTAGTGTTAGACATTTAATTTCTATTGCATATTGGAAAAGAATGATTTCTTGAGTCAAGCTGTCTATTGTAGTACCCCAAGCCATAGGAATTTCTCTTCGTAACAGAATTGGTGACTCTGCTGGGGGGTAGATTCAATTTTACCTCATAGTGGATAACACTTTGTACCGCCGTGGGGTAGATTCCATTTTACGAAATTGTTTAACTCATGAAGAGGCTGAGGTAGTGCTGAATGATTGCCATGGAGAGGCGTGTGGTGGTCATTTATCTGGGCTTTCTACAGCCCAAAAAATCTTAAGAGCGGGTTATTTTTGGCTGTCGATCTTTAAAGATTGTGCAGATGCGGTCAAGAGGTGCCACCCTTGCAAGGTGTTTGCATGCAATATGCGCTCGAAACCTACCCCATTACATCCCATCATCACTGTTGGTCCCTTCACTAAGTGGGGGCTTGATTTTATGGATTGCAACCCAGCTTCAGCTGGGGGGCATCATCATATCATAGTGGCTATTGATTACTTCATGAAATGGGCTGAGGCTATGCCTATATTTAAATCCAACAGTGAGATAGTCACGCACTTCGTATTCAACCAAATTATTACTCGGTTCATAATTTTGAAAGAGCTCGTCACTGTCCATGCCCCGCACTTTCAGAATCAAATGATGGAAGAGTTGGCATCAAATCTAGGGTACAAGCAAGAGAATTCCTCCTCTTACTACCCTCAGGAGAATGGACAGGTAGAAGTAGGGAATAAATCACTCAAATCCATTCTCCAACGAACCATCGCACAGAGCAAGAATAATTGTCACATCATGTTATATCCTACTTTGTGGGCATATAGAACCGCTGTTAAGACTGCCACCGGTTTTTCTCCATATCAACTTGTACATGGAGTGGAGTCAATATTGTCGATTGAATGCAATATTCCTTCATTGAAGCTAGTTGTAGAACTCTTACTAGACACTTTACCATTGGAGGAGAATTTCGTCCACCTTGAGCAACTTGATGAGCAGCGTCGAGATGCTTTGGTGGCTCTAGAAGTAAATAAACATCGCGTAAAGGTCTAGTACGATAAGTCTGTCCATCCAAGGAGGTTTAGTGAGGGAGACTTGGTCCTTTTGTGGGATCAACCGAAAGAACCCTTGGGGGCATGAAAGTTTAACCCCATGTGTCGTGGTCCTTACGTCGTCAAACGTGTGTTAGAGAAGGGTGCTTATGAGTTAGTGGATTATGAGGGAATGGCCTTGGCGGAGCCTAGAAATGGGCTCTATCTCAAGAAGTACTATGAATGATTTTTTCAGCTAAGGCTAGTTGTTGTATATTATTGTACAGTGTTGCATAGTTAGGTATTTTTCTTATCATGATCGGGTTTGTGATTAGTTTCCATTTCTTTTGGTAGATGTCAATGGAATCTTTCACCTACATAGGATTCGCGGATGGTGCGAGCCATCACACTCAACACTCAGCCTCTGCTGCTTGGGTGATTTATACTCCTATGGGTCAGGTACTGTATTCAAGAGGCATATGTCTACAGCCATCTTCCAACAATGTTACTGAATATAGTGCCATTATTGAGCTTCTACGGGATGCCATTTCACATGGTGTTCTTTCTCTTGAGGTACGTATTGATTTGGAGTTAGTAGTGTCACAGCTTAATGGTTTGTACCATGTTAGAGATTCAACATTATTAAGGAGATTCTTACGTGTGAGATTATTAGAACGAAAATTTGACAATATAACATATATACACATTCCAAGAATTTATAATCAAGTTGCTGACTCATATGTTAACTACGTGTTAGATTGGCATTTGTTTCATACACAATAAATTAATCACAAACACAAATTTTTACACATGTAAATAAATAAACCAGTCACCATAAAAAAAATTATATAACATCCAAAATGTGGTAATACATAGTGTCATGATACAAAAATGGGGCTCTTGGGCCACCAAGATAGAATACACGGTAATACAAAATGTATGACTCCCGGGTATCTAATCCTATGGAGGAGGAGGGGGGTTGTGATCATGGAAGGTCACTACAGCTCTAGCTAGCCATCGGAATAATCACACCCATGCTCGTGGTACACCCACCACCTGGCGCTACATAGCTTCAGGAAAGTCCTCAACTTGCGCCATGGGAAATATATGAGTTAGTCTCACAAAGTTGGTATGAATGCTCTGGAGCATCCACTTCGCATCCACACCTGTGATGTCATCTCCTCTTCCCCTCCGTCTATGACAGGGGAAGCCTTCAGGTCATCGTGGTCCCACATCTGCATGCAAATGGTAGATGTCACTAGGTATTGTCACGCAAAAACATGTCTTTCGATTCCATATAATTAGAAAACACAAAAAAATTTAAATAACTCAAAAATTTAAAAAGAGGGTCAATATTCGTTACCTATGTCACCGTATGCCAATCCTAGTGGTAATGGCATGTCTGGGTCACCCCGGAAATCTATCCCCGCATAGGGGTAGTCATCGATGGAACCTATCTGTCGTCGCCACCACAAAAAGAAATCAGCTAGATAGGGGTTGGCCACCCTAACTCCCCCCAGTCTACACATCGCATCTTCCCAACGCCCTTGGGCCAGATCTCGAAACCCGTGAAGAGGAACGTCAAATCTAGGGCTCAATTCTGGAACACGCTCAAAGAAAAATGTGCTCAATATGCTACTAAACCCAAAGTTTCACACCCTACCCATATTACACTCACTGAGCTGATGTTTCATGTTGCTCAGTAGCGTAGTGCTCCAGTCATAGATGGTGGGTCACATGCAATCCATCGCATAGAACATCAGAGGCTGCGAGGCTTGGTGGAGTGAAGCCAAGCCTGCTATCATGTCGAGTGTCAATAGTATGGCATTTAGGCCCAATACCTGTATAGAGTTGGTGGGGATATGAATCCCTACCTTCTCTATGTCTGGATAGCAGTACAATGCAATGTACTCATCGATATTCAGGCCACCTCCATGCCCACCATGAGAACGAAGGTTCACTATTTCCCCCCGTCAAGAAAGTCCAGTAATGAAGTATATGTCCTCCACCTCTATAGTGAGGGACATCCCATCTGTTTGGAAGGACTCGGAATCTAGATCCCAGTAATCCACTAGCATCTGTAATAGTCTTGGTTTGGCCCTCAAACCACCAAGACACAAAAACTTGTAGAGTTCACATGCACATAGTGCTTGTTGAGCCATTAGATTGGCCCTTACTGCCTCCTCTACATCACCATGTTCACGCTCTCTCCATTATAGGACCATCTTGCACAAAAAATTACAAATTTACCCATTAGATTACTTGAAAAACCTTATGCGCGGCCGCATACGCGACTATTTTCCAAACAGCCGCATATGTACGCGACTGTGGGGGCATTTTCTGCGTATATCTAGCCCTATACGTAGAAAAACCCTCGATTTTTGTGTGGGCTGCAGCGCCTTTCTTAGAATGGCCTAGAAAACCCAAATGACGATGGGATTTGACAAAAATTGCATTAAAATGGAAGAGAAGAGCATGGGTAAGTACCTGGAAGAAACGGTAGTGGATTTCGTCGGCTGGATCTCCTGGAATTCGCTGTTGAAAATATGATCTCAATTGGGTAAAAATTTCAAATGTTTTATAATGTTTTGAAATTTTTACTATTTTTAGAAATTTTTCTATTTCTTGAAAAATTTTACCCCCTTTCCTATAGTTTGGACCATTTCTAATCATTTTAGACCATTTTTTACATAATTCATGATGTAGGAGACCTTTTCAAGTGTCATTTCAGCCATTGGATTGATCCGTTCGTGCTGCTCTCAGGTATCATGTCTAAACTAGCATATAGGTTAGGTTTCATCACCATTTGCATTTTGCATGACCTTATGACCATTTCATCATAGCCTTAGGTATGAACCCACTCTATTATGTCACGGAAACTTCTTGTTGTTATAGAAGTGGCATGGTATGAGTGGTAGAGCTTGACCTTACATAGGTACCCTAGTTAGCGCCTTATCTGCCTTTTGGTTCCCATGCTGACAGTTTGTCCTTTAGGGTGTGGGAGTCCGTTGTAGAGTACTGCCATGACATTTTGCAAGAGCATCATACTCCTCTTGCTCGTTTGCTGGCCTATTTCCCTCAGGACTCCCTTATGTCAAGTTGTAATTGCATTATCATGAGATTTTCCTGCCTTATTGAGCTTTATGTCGGCTTCCCTGACATTTTGTTTCTGCCATATAGCCCGAGCTTGTCTCATGTCTAGCCATGCAGAGCCATTTTATATATCCTTTGCAACTTGATTCCTTTTTTACCGGAAGGGGATTTTCCCCTAAGTGTTGATATCCTACACATGTATCCTTGCATTGAGCATAGGTATGTTCCACTGCTTGGAACTAGTTTTTTTCCCCCTATGACACTCCTCTCCTCCTAGTCTGTAACTATAAAGTAGTTTTATTCTTTTTCAAGCTTTTTAAATATATGGAAAATTCCAAAAAAAAATAAAAAAAAACAAAAAACAAAAAGCTAGACAAGGAAAGATTTTATCTTTGGTAGCTGTCGAGTCATGTCGCCTTCAAATAGAGCACTGTATATCACATCCACTGGTTGGGTTTATAGTTTGACTTTAGGAGCTGTACTCATTTATCTGAGTTTATCTCCATTGACTGGTTAAGCTTCCAATCCTTATGGAGCCTATGTCGATGCCTCCTATGTCATAGAGATTTCCCAGTTTGTATATCGAGTCTATGCTGCCTTCAGTAAGTCACCATACACTGTTATTCTCTTATTCTAAGGAAGTTGAAACCTGAGTCGGCCATTCCTTAGTTATCTTGACTTTGCATGTCGTCCATTCCTGTTACAGTTACTGGTTTGTGCACCTTATGATCGAGTCCTTCCACATCATACAGCTTTGCTGAGTACCTCATGTTGGATGATGGTGGATGCCTTAATGCCCTCCTTCCAGTTGATTTCATCCCATCGACTTCAGATCATTTATTCTGGGATCAGAATCTAGAGTCATTTTGAGTGCCTTGAGACTTGCATTCATCAGTGGTAGGTTCTCTTGCCATCGATAGTCTTTGGAAATACATCAATGTCCCCTGATCGATGGATCCTCTCAAGTGTTCTACCTCAACACATTTATTCACACTTGTTAGTTTTCACTCTAGTACCTTGATTCCCATTTTCATTATCGGTGGGTGATCTCGCGTCTGTTAATGATATACATCAATGACCGGTAATCTGACGATGGACTACTATGTTCGACCTCGACACCTCTATTCGCATAGAAGGACATGTACTCGTAGCAGTTTGTGTAGAAGACCTTCTAGATTGGTGGCATCTCTTATATGCTACCTCCTTGATCGTGCCAGTGTTCATGAGATTTCAGCTCTCATGACTTGATCCAGTATATGTCAGACATCTTCAACCATTATGAAGATCTTGATCCATTATATATCTTCAGCCATTATGGAGATCTTGATACATTATATATCTTCATCCATTATGGAGATCATGGTCCTTTGTATATCTTCATCATGGAGATTCTGATCTATGTATATTGTACGTGGTGATGACCACTCATGTGATATTTTGTATCATGCCTATTCATGGCCATTGTACTCTTATGTATCCGAGACTGCTATATGTATTTGCAGTCATGTGCAGAGTTGTATCATTGTACTATTCTAATTGGGTGGCTGGTCTTCCATTTGGGATCCTTCATCACTCCACTTCTGGGATGGACTTATAATGTATTTCAGCCATCGTATGACCCTTCTGACCTCACACATTAGGGGGCATCTGTTATATCTGATTTTACCACTCCAGGTAAATCACATTTGTATGGCCTTCCCCTGTCCCTCTGCAGACTCCTTATACCCCTTGGACCATTTTTTGTCCTTTGATGTTTCCTTGACCATCCCTAAAAACATGTGAAAATCCATATACGTGACTTTTAAACCCCTAATCGCGTACATACGCGGGTTTGACCTATAAAACCGCATACATCGGGATGTGTACAAAATCCAAATCATTTTCGAGTTTTCCTTGACATGGATCCAACTCACTTGACTCCTGGCCTTCCCTATGCCTTGAGATCACTCAGATTCGACCTTTCATTACCCCTTTGAGAAGCTATATAAGGAAATCTATGGTACATTGAAGGCATATGAGAGAATTGAGAGCAAAGAAACTATATTCCATTGTTGCTGGAACTTATGCTTGAGTCTCCATCCCTTTGTCCCTTGGAGCACTTTTGTGTTCTTCCCAAGCTTGCCTTTTGCTTGTGAGCTTGCTATTGAGAGATGGAGGATTGAGGTGGTGGAGGCCCAAGTGGGGGATTCAGTTTCTCCGGTTCGCAGACGTGCTGATAGAGGTTGTATTCATTGTAATCTCTGATTTTATATTAATACAAATATATTTTCCTGTCCAATAATATTTTATCCATGGGATGATTTCAAATGTTTATGCATTGTTGATTATATATGCTAGAATAGATCTAACACCAATATATATAGTATGCTTGTATTGTTTACTTGTTGTTGAGGAAGTAATCTATCAATTCAAGCTAAAGTTGGAAAGCTCAACGGGGATCTACTTCAACCGTCCGGAATAAGGTATGAGGTCTGAGCCTTTAGTGTTAGACATTTAATTTCTATTGCATATTGGAAAGGATTGATTTCTGGAGTCAAGTTGTCTGTTGTGGTACCCCAAGCCATAGGAATTTCTCTCCGTAACGGGCATAAAGCTCAAGAAGGAAAGAAAAACTCATCAAAATGCAGTTAAAACTTGATATATACAAGGGAGTCCCGAGGGAAATGGCCAGCATAAACTTCAAGAAGCGTATGAATCTCTTGCTCATGGCGGGACTAAAAGGACTCCCATAATCTAAAATATAAATGTTGGCATGGGCACCAAATGCAATATGGGATCTAACTAGGGTACCCATGTATGGGAAATCTCTACCATTCACATAACGCCACTTCTAACAGTAGCAGGAAGGTTCTATGACATCATGGAATGGGTTCCTACCTAAGGTTAATATGAATGGGTTCCTACTTTTTGACCTCAAATCAAAGTACATCAAGATGTGTGCATAAGTCCAAACATTTTTGGAATTTTCCTCATATGATTCTGAATATCCTAACTCTTGGCCTTACAAATTCCTTGAGAACACTCAGATTCGACCCTCCATTACCCTTTTAGAGTGCTATATAAGGAACCCCTTGGATACATTAAAGGGGATGAATTGAAGAGAAAAGAAACTACGGTCCATTGTTGCCTCAGTTTGCTTATACTTGAGTCTGCATCCCTTTGTCCCTTTGGAGCACTTAGTGTTCTTCCCAAGATTTCCTTTTCTTTGTGAGATTTCTATCGAGAGATGGAGGATTAAGGTGGTGGAGGCCCAGGTGGAGGACTCGGTTTCTCTGGTTCGTATACGTGCCGACAGAGGTTGTCACTATTGTAATATCTAATTTTATTAATAGAAATATATTTTCTTGACCAATTATGTTCATTTGAATATGAATATTGTATCCATGGAGGTGTTTAATTTTTTATACATTATTGAATATATATCCTATAGTAGGTCTAACACATTATTGTAGAGCATGCTTGTCTTGTTTGTTGTTGTTGAGAGCGAATTTCTAAAGAAAATCTGAATTGGAAAATCTCTACGGGGATCTACTTCAACTGTCCAGAACAAGGTACAATTTGATATCCCCTAGTGTTAGATGTTTGGTTTCTCATGCATATTTGGAAATATTGATTTCTAGTTTCAAAAATGTTTGTTGTGGTACACCCCAAAAGTTTCTCTTCGTAACACTCAGAATGCACAAGGGACACCTACAAGCAAAGAACACATGGAGACAAGGGCTTGATCACTAGAGAACCTATAGAATGCGCATTGGGACTACAATGCTCTCGACCACTGTCATTTATCCACATGCCGACCTTTGGGCGATCCAAAGAGGTTAATGCATGCATGAAGCAACTGTTAGCATGATTCCATGGAGGGTATGAGTGGTTGGGGACAAAGGTCCCAATTATGGTAGATTTAATATCACAAATTATTGGCTTTCCCAAGGCAGGGGTCGACTCGTTCCAATACTTCAGAGGGAAGGAAAACAAGAAGAAATTGGTGTCTAGACTATTGAATCAGTATGGAGTTGTAAAGGCCAAATGAGCAAATGTCATTAATACCATTAATGACCAGGGAGTCAGGCTAGAAGAAACGTTGCTGGAAGTGAAGGTAGTGTGGAAGAATAGGTTAAATCAATGCACATCGAGGGTTATCGTGTGTGCATAGTGTGCAACTAGTGTAAAGATGAACTGGTCTCTATTCTTGCTGAAGAAACTAATCGAGGACATCATAATGGTGCAAGAAGAGGGAAAAGCATTCAGTTATTCCTGGTTGTTTATATTAATCGCATTGGCTGGTTGTATGGAAGCAGTACACTATCAGGAATGGAGGTTGAAGTTGTCAACATATGTAGAGGAGAACAATACAAGAACCTATGGGTGCTCAAAAAAAAGGAAAATAAAATCAATAACAACATCCATGTTTACATGTGCTTGGATGCGTTGTGGGATGAAGCAGTAAAGATGTCGCGACTCACAGATGAGGCCACGAAGAAGTAAAGGAGGATTTCATGATTAGAAATAGGACCACATGAACATTTAGGAATGAAATAATGTGGATAACCACTATCTCATGACCGAATTCAAGTTAAATGGCACATAGTTGGATTCCATGATCGACAAATCGCCACCAGAGTGGAAAGTTCTGGTCAATGAAGAGGGCATGTCGGACACAGAAAATGGACCACCAACAGAGATCCTGATCAATAAGGATAATAAAAAGGAGACAAAAGAATACTCATAAGAGGAATCATATGAAAATCCAATAGAATCAAACTTGGAAAAACAACAAGAAGAGGAGTGGATGAAGCATCGGTTCAAACAAGGATAAGGCAGCGGTACCGCGGGACTCTCCGATGAATAAATAAAAAAGGTAGTGGTTGCAATCACTTCAGAAAACAATGAGAATAATGACAAGATAACACATAATACCACGGGGTATGTCCACCAAGTTACAAGGTTGTTGTAAATGCTGACAAATACAGTACTAGAGATGAGAGTACCACAGGAGGGTGCACTACAAAGAGAATCTGAGGTACACCTAGGAAATAAAGTGTGCTTAATACATATTATACCACAAGAAATAATGCAAGGGAATGAGGAAATTGACGTGACGTTAAAGGAGTTCGATTTGATTGGTATCGAACTCAACGAACTCCAAATGCACATGTTGACATGAATTCAGCTAGTGGTAAGCAAGGAAATTAGGGACTGGGAGGCGAAAGTAAAGGAAGCAGGTAAAAAGAAGGTAAAAATCATAGAAGAGGAGCTTCAGAATCCCAAGACGGATAAGGAAGCAATCATCCAGGAAAATGAAACAACATTTGATTGCAGGAATAGACTAGAGAGATAAATCTTGATGGCCTGCAAAGAAATTCCAAACATTACTCTGGAAATGTTTGTGGAAGCGAAATTCTTACGAGTGGGGAAAAAAAAATTTGACCTGAAGAAAGAAAATTAGGAGTTGCAGGCTCAAGTAGTACTAAGCACATCACCATAGTAGTTAACAAAAAGAAGAGGAGTGATTGAAGACACCACAACCGAAATTATGAAATGAGAAAAGGAAGCTCAAGCGATAGCTAAAGAAATCATGAAATTTTGGCGTAGTTTGGTTAAAGATGAGTAGTTTCACCAATTGGAGGAACAACTTGGTGAAGAAGAGGCACAACTTATAGAACTTTGAGGACCATTCAAACCGATGGACCCACTTGTGAAAGTGACCAAAGCTTCAGAAATCAAATAATTGCAGCAAGGTGTCAGTAAGGCATGGAGAAGCCATGAGAGGAGGTCCACACAGATGGACAAATTGCAATGCGCGACACAACAAATGGAACTCGAAGCCATGGATGAAACTGCAAGGATGAAGGTAGACTAAAAAACAGTGCAATAGATGAACAAATAACATCCAATGGAGAAGAACATGGAGCAATGGGAAACACTCATAAATACACTCAAGGAAGTAGTCGAGCAAGTTAAAACCAAATATGACACCTTTAAGACCAAGTTGAATGAACCAATAATTTCTAGCTAAGTGGCCCGAGGGAGAGCTACAAGTTTGTGTTGGGGGAATGTTGGAAAGGGTTTAGAAGGAAAAAATCATGCTTCCACCATCTACAAGAAGGACATTGATAGAATGAAGAGTTGATCGCGTGAAATGAAAACCCAACAATTCAATAATTGATGCAAGCATACCTAAATTATAGGCCAATAATACAAACTTCTTCATATTTAATGAAATTTGATGTTGTCGACACGCTTCTTCAGATTTAATGAAATTTGATGTTTCAATATCCAAATAAGAGAGGATTCTAAGATCAACCTCATCCCAATACAACCTCCTCCAAATAAAGATCCAAAACCCTAGGGATAATGCCTAAAACAAGATATTTTTGCTCTCACAAAAATAGCTAAAGATTAACTTTCACTCCCCCACTAGCATTTAAAGGGAGAAAATCCCTCATTTTCACTCCCTAATAGGCATTCAAAGGGATACATTCACTCTTAGGGCCACTAATACGGGAGAAAATGTGCTTAGGTGGAACAATTTGGATGTTTTTAAGGTATGTTTTAGGCCCCAAATGGATTGCAACTTTCCCATACTGACCAAGGGATGGAAGGGTAACCTAATGAAGGATCCTAACACCCCCAGCAAGCACTAGAAACTCAAATATTCCATGGTGACCAAGAGCGACACTTAAGGATGATGATGGAAAACTGTGACACTTAGACTGACAGTCAGGCATAACTTGTGACACTTAATGATGATAATTGAATTCAACATGCAACAATTAATGATGACACACAATTGTGGAAATGTGAGGTGTAACAGGGGTTTCTGAGAGATGGAGGGAGGGAGGGAGAGGGACGGAT
>LPNX010747438.1:132071-188340 GCA_001517045.1 Pseudotsuga menziesii | reverse complement strand
GGGGGGGGGGGGGGGGTGAATCAGTATTGATAAATTTTAAAAATTTAAACCACTTTTAATTTATTCATTAACAAACATGATCAACAAGAAAAAATAGAACAAAAATTTATCGTGGAATCCCAATTGGGTAAACCACCAATCCTTCCTATTACAGCAAAATTGTCTTTACAAATAGTTTCTTCCTGCTACTACAGACAAGGATGGTACATTAGAGGAAATTCAAGGTCTAAAATGGGCCTCCTAAGAAAAATAATAAAATAATAGTTATTAATTTTGGAGGAAGAATGAAAAAACTACTTTTTTTTGTTCGTATTTTCAACATATCTCCCTATGCTTTTACTCAAATTATGAGTGAGAGAGATCGTTGGATGTGGAATTTAATTTTACATCCAATGAGTACCCACACTGCATACTTTTGACAGACCCCACAACCCCAAAAACAAGAAATACCTGAAAACTGTGATGATGACATCATCATCACATTTTTTAGGTATTTCTTGTTTTTGGGTTAGAGAGGTCATCAAAATTATGCAGTGTGGGTACTTTTTGGATGTGGAATTAAATTTCGCATCCAACGAGCTCTCCCACTTGAAATTTGAGTAAAAACACAGGGAGATATGTCAAAAATACAAACAAAAAAAGTAGTTTTCTTTTATGACAAATATGTCAATTCAACCATTATGGTTGACTCATTTTATTGAAATTCTATTGGTTCTTGAATTCCAACTCACAACATTTATTGTTGGTGTGTTTTCTTATAAGGCCCATTTTAGACCCCAAATTTCCTCTAATGCTACACCCTAATTACCAACAACTACTGGGAGGAGAATATGACCGCCTTACAGGCTTGTAACATGCCCTTGCACCACCCTCCCACCCTAATATGTTTTCATCAATCTTCCATATATCTTTTTACTTTAATCTCTATCACAAATTAATTCTACATGTCATTGGTCTCTTCCTTTTCTAGATGCTACTATGATCTGGAATGCAGAGACAATTTCTCTCTCTCATAATTTTGTATATAAATACTCTCTAACAAGTTTTCTGTTAATGCATCTCTTCACCGTTGCTCCTTTTCATTCTTTGATCGTGCCTCTTCATGAAAAATAAATTCTTTATTTTAACAATTCTTTAACTCTATTTAGGTTTATCAGTCATATCATTCCACAACAAAATATTACCATAATTTCCTCTCCGCAATGATAATTCTTCACTAGAAATTATTTCAAATTTGCAATGATATTTCCGCAATAAATGATTTCTGCAACAATCTTGAGATGTTCATCCATTGCGTACTCATTCCTGTTTGTCGATCTAACACACATATTTCCCTTCGTGCTCATCTTTCTAGAATTTCTTTAGCTTTTTGTAATTGTCTTTCTGTGACAACCTTTCTGCACCGTTGATTTCTTGCGAACTCTTCCCTGACCGTTGATCTAAGATCATATGCGGATTGTAGATTATAGATTTGCATTCTGAATTTTTTATATCAAAAGGTCCTTCTACAATTTCCTTTTTGCAACTAAATTTCTCTAAGATACTTTCAGCACCATTGATTTCATGTGGACCCTTCTCCTGATCATCGATCTTATATCAGATGCAGATTGTGGATTTCAGGTTTTCCAATTTTTATTAAAAGTGCTTCCGCAATATTTCTTCCACTATGTCGATCTTATGCTGACTCTTTCCTAATCGTCGATCTTTATATCAAATATGGATTACAGATTGCGGGTTTTCTAAATTTCTTGAAAATACTTCCGCAATTTCCTTTCCGCAATCTTTCTTTCACACTGTCGATCTCTTATGGAGTCTTTCCTGACTATCGATATTGTGGATTGCATATTGCAGAATGTGGATTGTGGGTTTTCCAAATTTCTTGAAAATTCTTCCACAATTTTTCTTCCACACCTTCAATCTCTTGCGGATGCTTTCCTGGCCATTGATATTTCGTATTACGGATTGCAGAAGGCAGAACCACACTTTTCTATTTTGGACTTCCACAATTTTCTTTTCCGCAATCATTCTTCTGTGTCATCGATCGCTTAAATAATATTTTTTGACCATTGATTTTACTTATTGCGGATTGCGGAATGCGGAACCACACTTTTCCATTTTGGACTTCCATAATTTTCTTTTCCGCTATTGTGTTTTCGCATCATCGATCTCTTGCGGAATATTTTGCTATCATTGATCTAATGGATTGCAGATTGCATAATGCAAAAACACTCTTTCCAATTTTGGACCTCCACAATTTTATTCCACAACTTTTTTTCCGTATTTCTTCTGAACCGTCGTTTTCCTTGCGGGTTCACTCCTGACCATCGATCTATGATTAAATGCAGATTGTGGATCTTCACTTTTCTTTGTGTGGAAATAATTCACCATGATTGATTTCTTTGCGGATTCAATCCTAATCATTGATCTGCAATCAAAAGAAGATTTGTGGATCCATCCAAATATTCTTAGCGCTTTGACATGTTATATCCACTACTCACTTTGCATATATTTCCCCTATCATCGACCCTGTAACTAATTTTCTTATTTGACTTTGTAATTCCTCTATCTTTCACTAAGTTCACCATGTCTTCAAGTTTTAATGGTTATTCATTTTTCATTGTTGAACTCCTTTAACATTAATTGACAATCCACATAATAGATCTCTTTGTCATTCTGAACTCCTTTGACATCAATGACAACTATATTCTCAACAATCGCCCCCTTTGGAATTGATGGAAACATTCCCTTTTAGCCAAAATTTTGTCCCCATTTAACAACAATGACAAAGGATTCCTTTTGATAGCTCCCTGTGTCAACATTGTGGAAATTGAACCCAGGTGATAGATCAATTGCATTCACAAAATTACTATCAAACATGCAAATTTACACACAAAGGAGACTGAAATTGGAGCATAACACTAATCTGTATTGAATAAGTGTACAATAGCCAACCTTGTGAATTCATAGGCTTATACAATAAATAATTACATTAGATATTCGAATGCATAAGGATGCCATTCGAAATAGTCAAAAGCAGGCTTACTAAATCTAGTCAAATCCCCCATAGGTGCATAAAGCAGTTTCCAAATCTTCCTAAGAGCTCACGAATTGGAAAAGTCAAGTAGGAAAGCTAATAGGTGATGGAAAGAAAACTGATACATGTTTTTATGAGGATAAAAGAATGGAGGATGATGAGGGAAAAAAACAAGTCAATTGCACCTAGTCTTACTTTCCCTTTTGTCATAAAACCCAGTAAAGTAGGCAATAAAGCATAAAAAGAAGACATGCGCTATGGAGGATCTAGAATAAAGAAGATATGCTAAATATTGATTCCAGGAGGTTTCCCAAGCACTCCATGTCTAAGTTTTATCAATTTTGACTTCTGGGACATGTGGAAGACAACTTGCATAGAGTGGAATATTGGAAACTAGGCAAATAAGACAAAAATGGATTAATTAATGTCTAAGGTAGATAACTATGGGTTGATTATTCTAACACCCCCCCTTAAGCTTGACTTATGAGTAAATATCAGAAAACTATAGGGTCTAGCAACAAGCCTTAGTCACCCTTTACATACTACATGTCCATTTAACCAAGGAAAGAGGCAAAAACCCAGTGAGAAAATCCTCCGTTAAACATGGATAGTAAAACAAAATTTGAAAATATTGTCATGAATCATGCTTCACAGCATGATCAGCAATCCCCAACAGTGATTTGAGATTGCTGAATGTCTTCTCACAGAAAACTTTTCTGAAGATGTCAACTACTTGTTCTGAAGATGCACAGAAGAGTAGGTGAATGGTGCCATCATGCACAAGCTGTCTGATGTAGTGCATATGGATCTCAATATGTTTGGTTCTCTATCTCTGAATTGGATCATTGTAGATTCGAATGGTGCTCTGATTATCAAAATAGATAATAGTTTAGAACTTTTATTCGAAGCCACACTCACCAAGTAACCCCTGCAACCATAAACATTGAGTTGTTGCATTTACAACTCCTCTGTACTCTACTTCTGTAGATGAGAGTGCAATGGCACTCTATTCCTTGATTGACCAGCTGATTGGTCCTTTAGTAAGCATGAACACATATCCTGATGTTGACTTTCGATCTGTGTTTTCACCTACCCAATCACTGTCAGTAAACTCAATCAAATCAAGATCAGATTTAGATTTGTAGAAGATCCCATGAGTTCTTGTTCCATGAACAAAGTTAAGGATCCTTTTGGATTCTCTCCAATGGATCTCATGAAACTGATCCATGTATCTTGAAGCCACACTTACTGCATAATAAATATCAAGTAGAGTGTGTGTAAGGTACAGCGAACACCCAATCAATTGTCCATACAGTGTACTATCTACCATAGGAGAGGAACCTGCTTCTTCAAGCTTAACTCCTGAAAGGAAGGGAGCCTTGATTGGATTTCAATATTTCATGTTGAACTTGTTCAGCAAATGCAAGGCATACTTGGACTGATGTACTTTTATTCCATGTTGGGATTGAGCAATTTTGAGACCCAAAAATTTGCTCAACAACCCCAAATCAGTCATAGAAAATGCATGGTTCATTGCATCCTTCAAGGAGGCAATTTATTTCTTTGAGCTTCCTGTAATCAGAATTCCATCCACACACAAGACAATAATCAACAAAGAACCATGAATCAGCTTCAAATAAACATTTGTATCATACTTGCATCGAACAAAACTCAATGACAACAAAAGGCCATCAATCTTGGCATACTAAGCCCTGGGGACTTGCTTAAGCCCATACAATGATTTCTTTAGCCTGCGGAAAAAATATGGATTAGTAACAAAACCTTGAGGATGCTGCATGTAAATCTCTTCAGTAAGATATACATTTAGGAAAGCACACTTCACATCCATGTGATGTACCTCCCACTACTTCGAAGCTGCAATGGCTAAGGATAGCCTGATGGATTCCATCTTTGCCACTGGTGCAAAGGTCTCATTGTAGTCAATACCATGTACCTGTGAGTAGACCTTGGCTACCAATCTTGCCTTATATTTCAAAGGTGAACCATCAGAAGCAAACTTAGTTTTGAAAACCCACTTACATTGAACTAGCTTCCTCCCTCGGGGAAGATCAACCAACTCCCAAGTGTTGTTTTTCTGGAGTGAGCTGAATTATTCTTTCATGGATGATTTCCATGTTGGATCATGTGTTGCATATTCATATGTCTGTGGGTCTGATTCAACCATCATATAGCATTTCTCTGCAAACAAAGGGTCTTTCATGCTCAGGGCACTCTCAAACTGAGATCTAGTCCTCCTAGGATCACTAGGATTTCCAGCTAATTACCCAGCTGCATGAATGGTCTTTGCTGCCAATTTTGGTCTTGTAGGACTATTAGGATCTGCAATTAAATAATCATTATCAGACATATCAGAATCAGCAAACTCATTTGTCTCTTCACTTACATTCAATGGTTCTGGTGGTGAAGTAGACTCTCCAACTTCAACTGATGCTAAAGGCTCTTCTTGGAACTGAACACTCCTTTCAATGAAGGATTTTTTTGTGCTCAAATTGATCAGCTTGTACCCTTTTGAATATTCAGAGTACCCAACAAATAGACACTCTTGGCTTTGGGGCTGCAAAGCCTTCCTCTTTTCTGTTGGAATTCTATCCCAAGCCCTTGAGCCAAAAATCCTGAAATGGGTCACATCTGGCTTGTGCCCACTCCATGCTTCAAAAGGAGCCATACCATCAAGCTGTTTATCAAGAACCCTATTCTGAATATAGGATGCACATTTTATAGCCTCGGCCCAAAACTTTGGTGGCAAAGTCTTAGCCTCCAACATACAGGTTGCCATCTCTTTCAATGATCTGTTCTTTCTCTCAGCAACAACATTTTGTTGTGGTGTGTAAGGGATTGAATGCTGCATCTAAATACCTGCATCTTCACAATATTGAATGAAATCAGACTTGACATACTCACCGCCATTGTCAAATCTGAAGATCTTGAGTCTCCTCCCAGACTGGTTTTCAACCAAAGCCTTAAAGACTTTGAAGAGGCCAAAAACTTTAGACTTATGCTTCAGGAAGTAAACCCAATAGTACATGGAAAAGTCATCTATTAAATTTAATGCATATTTGGCCTGACTCATTGACATATGAGGGAATGGACCAGCAACATCACTGTGGATTAACTCAAGAGGTGCAGAGGTTCTATCATGACTAGCTCTCTCAAATTTATGCTCTGGGTGTTTTCCTAGGACACAACCTTGACAGACTCCCTTGGAAAACTTAATCTTTGGTAACCCTATGACCATTTTTTTTCACTTAGATCAGAAATATACTTATAGTTAATATGGCCAAATATTTCATGCCAAAGCTTGCTTGCCTCATTAGCATGAATCATAAGAGCATAGGGGTTTGAGTAGGGTAGAAAATGTGAAAACCAGTATACCTTCAAAGTGTGATCTACAACTCCTTTTGCAATGCCTTTACCACTCGAGATCTCCATGATCTCAACATCATTAGGGGAGAATATGACCTTCTTTGGATACCCTGTGTGGGTCATCTGATACACTAACAAGAGGTTAGAGGCAAGACCTAGAACATACAATACATTGCTGAAATTACCATGGTCAAGATCAATCCTTCCTTTACCCAAACTGTCAGTGAGAGAGTCATCTCCTAGCACTATTGGTGGACCTTTCGACATGTCAAGAGAGGATAATGCCTCCTTTGTCAAAAACATATGTCTTGAAGCTCCAAAGTCTACGATGAAGCTAGGTGAGCTTGATGTGCCTGCAACCAATGCATGAACTCTCTCTCTGTATTCTGAATTTGATCCTCCTTCCCTCTTGTTTGAGCTATCAGGAAGGGAGATGTTATTCTTATCCAAGAGTTGGGTCAGCATGTCAATTTGATTCTTCATGCAAGAGCTTTCAGGATGAAATCCCTTACTATAGTATGCACACTTTCTCATTTCTCCTTTGTTCTTCTTCTTCTGGAAGTTCTTCTTGGAGCCTTGGGGCTCCTCCTAAGACTTGTTCTTGTCTCTCTTCTGATCAGGTGGCTTCTTACCTTTCTTCTTGACTTTTGAATCCACCCTAGAATCTCCAACAACCATAGCTTGGTCTTTGGAAGGCTTGATGGTTCCCATCATCACCATTTTATCTTGTTCTTGTGTGAGGGATTCCATGAACTGTGCAAGATTAGGCATCTTCTAGGCTCAAGCTGTCAACTTGGTGGCATGGAAGGTTGAAACAAACACAAAATAGTTAGGGCAAAGTTTCAAGAGTATGGCCAAAACTAGTTGCTCCTCCTTCTTTTCAATTCCACACTGTTTTAGCTGCGAAATAAGGGCTTTAAACTTGGAAAAGTAGAGTTGCATGGATTCGAAGCTACTGGGATTCAAGGAGATCAATTCATTCTCGATTTGATGTCCTCTCATCTCATCTATATTACCAAAAATATCTACAAGCTTCTCCCATACTTCATTTGGTGATTTCAATCCATCAAGATGGAAGAGGAGGTCTCTGGATATGCTCAGACACAAGAGACCATAAGCCTCACCCCTCCTGTTGTGCCATTTAATTTTCTCTGCAGATGCATTGGGCTCTGTGTAAGTTGCCATAGTCACCCTGTAGAGACCTTTCTTTCTCAATAGTATCTCCATCTCTTCTTTCCATTCAAATAAATTAAATGGAGTTAAGATGATCTTCTGAGATTGATCCATATCTCAAAAATTGTCCCTTCAGTCAGCAGAATAGCTCCCAGTCAAGATGTCAAACCTGTAATAGCAATATGCAAGGAGACAAATTGATCTAAAAAGGCTCTGATACCATGTGGAAATTTAACCCAGGTGATAGATCAATTGCACTCACAAAATTACTAATCAAACATGCAAATTTACACACAAAGGAGACTGAAATTTGGGCATAACACTAATCTGTATTGAATAAGTGTACAATAGCCAAACTTGTGAAGTCATAGGCTGCTGTAATAAATTATTACATTAGATATTTGAATGCATAAGGATTCCATTCGAAATAATCAAAAGCAGGCTTACTAAATCTAATCAAATCCCCCATAGGTGCATAAAGCAGTTTCCAAATTTGCCTAGGAGCTCACGAATTGGAAAATTCAAGTAGGAAAGCTAATAGGTGATGGAAAGACAACTCATAAATTATTTTATTAGGAAAAAATAATGGAGGATGATGAGGGCAAAAAATAAGTCAACTGCACCTAGTCTTACTTTCCCTTTTGCCATAAAACCCAGTAAAGCAAGCAATAAAGCAGAAAAAATAGACATGCGCTAGGGAGGATCTTAAATAAAGTAGATATGCTAAATATGGATTCTAGGAGGTTTCCCAAGTGCTCCATGACTCATTTCTAGCAAGTTTGACTTCTAGGACATGTGGAAGACAACTTGCATAGAGTGGAATATTGGAAACTAGGAAAATAAGACAAAAATGGATTAATTAATGTCTAAGGTAGCTAACTATGGGTTGATTATTCTAACAAACATATATCCCCCTTAGATTATGCTTATTCTCCTACAACTATTGTAAGGATATTACTCCCAACTTTTGTCTAAGATGCTCAAAGGATTCCTTGGGTAGTGGCTTGGTGAAGATAAAAACAATCTGTTCTTTTGTTTCAACATACTCTAGTTTGGAAATCTCCTGGGATACTTGTTCTCTTAGGAAGTGATACTTTATTTGTATGTTCTTTTCCTTGCAGTGCATGACATGCTTTTTTGACATATTTATGGCACTGGTATTATCACAATTTATTAGTATTGGGTGCTCATACTTCACAAGTAATTCTTCTATTGTCTTCTTCATCCAAATGACTTGAGTGTAACATGACATAGCAGCAATGTATTCGGCTTCTGCTGTGGAGAGAGAAATGGAGGATTATTTCTTGCTTGACCAAGATACCAAGCAATTTCCTAAGAATAATGTTGCTCCACTGGTACTTTTTTTGATCATCAATACTTCCTTCCCAGTCCGCATCAATAAATGATTTCAAGTTGAAGTCTTGAATTTTTGCGTACCATAACCCATACTCCAAACTACCTTTCAAATATTTGAATATTATTTTTAAATATTGTTACATGTGTCTCTTTGGGACTTGACTAGAATGTAGCAACCAAACCTACATCTTGCATCACATCTGGTCTTGTAGCTGTCACATATAGAATACTGCCTATGATGGATCTATAAATTGTATGGTCCACTTCCAGAGCCTCATCGTCCTTACTTAATTTACAACCTGTGATCATAGGAGTACTAACAGGTTTTGGGTATTCGATCTTAAATATTTTTTATGCAAATATTTATCCGCTTACACAAATAATATTACCCAAAAGACTTGGAATATTAAATAAGCCATAATAAATTATAAATTGATGATAGAATAGATATGATACATTTACAATGGTCGGACTTATATATGTCCATTCATGACTTTCCAACCTACAGTCATGACTCTTTGATAATTATTAATTATTAATTAATAATCATCTATTAATATTATTTTTAATATTTATATATTTTATGTTCGTTACATTGCCTTCCCCTTAAGGGAATCTTTGTCCTCAAAGATGTATTTGACATTAATGTCTGATTTATTTTAATCTGTCATCTCAGAATTCTTTCCATTTTGTATTTGTGACATTTGAGGAGATGAGCCGATACGAATTACGGATTCCCCAAGAGAATTGTCGCATCGTATCTGCTATGGTCCATCCCAGATCTATTTTTATCGGAGCTCTGAGATATTTCTGTGGGACAATTCGTCTCAATTACTGCTTGGTATGTCGATATTTTCGCATGTCCACATAAGTCTTCCGTGAATATTCATTTTGACCTTGTCGTTGGTCAAAATGATGATTATAATTAGGATGTCTGTAAGGTGTAGGTGTTGTTAGTTCTTCTTTCTTTTGGATTGTGACAAAGACTTTCTTCACTTCCTTTTTTGTGCTTCTTGGTTATCTAGTAGATTGTTACGATTCTGAATCTTTTCGATTCCTTCCTCTTGTGACTTTTTTTCAATTTATAGCTCCTTGATTTGGTTATGTAGTTCCTGATTACTATTATTTAAACACTGGTTTTCTTCTTGCTTTTCTAGTAATTTTCCTTTGAGGTCTTCACCGGATTATTCCCTCTTGCTGTTTTTTTTCAATTTTTTGATTTTTGCAATCAGGGTTTTGTTGTGATTTCTTAACTTGAAAATTTCTTCAGAATTGTTGGATATTATTTTATTACTCCTTGCGATCACTATCTTGTGTTCTTTTTTAGAGTCGCTATTTTGTTGTTGAAGAACTTATATCTGTTGTCGATACTAGTCGACCACTGATTCTTGATATGTTAATTTCTCTCGTATGTGTGTTAGTTCTTCATCCTTGTTGTTAATGATTTTGTTCAAGCGTATTGTTTCTACTTCGTAATCACTTATTTCTTTCTTTATATCTTGATTTGTTAGTCTCTGATTGAAATCTATTTCATCTTTTAATTTCTTAATTTGGGCCAACAATTTTTCTACATGATTGCGCTGGTCGAAAATTATTTGTTCCTTGCACTCTTTTTGCATCTTATGTAATTTAATCAACATTTCCGATTTCGTATTTATGTCCCGTAATTCTTCATTGTCTCTTTGATAGTGCTTTAATTTGGCTTCTAATTTTTCTATTTGTGCTTGCAAACCAGATTCCATGATCTTCGATTTCTTCCACACTAGATGATGATGGTTTTCGATTTTTTTCGGTTTTGTTTTTCCTTTGACTTCCCCACCTAAGTTCAATCTCACTTTCTTTTTAGTATCAATTATTATGCACCTTTTTGATCTTTTATTTCCCTTAAGTTTTGTGAAATGTGAGTAGATTGGGTGGTTGGGAGGAATGATTGTTAACTTCCCCACCTAGGTTCAAATCTCACTTCTTTATGCACTTCTAGCTTTTATGTTATTTAATAAAGAGAACTAAAGACTAAACTCAACCTAATTAAGGTATGAGTTATTATTTAATATCCAATAAGGGTTTGTTTTATAAAACCATGAGCTTGTTTTATAAAACCAAGAGCCTTTGTTTTCTTCTTTCCCTTTTTTTATGGGAGCTTGTTTTATAAAACCACGAGATTGTAAATTGATGATAGAATAGATATGATACATTTACAATGGTCGGACTTATATATGTCCATTCGTGACTTTCCAACCTACAATCATGACTCTTTGATAATTATTAATTATTAATTAATAATCATCTATTAATATTATTTTTAATATTTATATATTTTATGTTCGTTACAATTTTCAGTATGTCTTCGATGTACTTTGTTTGAGAGATAAATATTCCTTTGTCTATTTGGTAAAATTGTAATCCCAAAAAGAATGTTAGTTCACCCAACATTGACATTTCAAATTCCCTCTGCATTTCAGAAGCAAAGTTTACACTTAGTATTTGTAAATTACTTCCAAATATGATGTCATCTACATAAACAACAACAATTATCATATTTTCATCTTCTATTTTTAAGTAGATATTACTTTCAGTGGACCATCTCTTAAATCCTTATTGGTTTAAGTAACTATCCAAGCTTGAAACCATGCCCTTGGAGCTTGTTTCAGGCCATAGAGTTCATTTCTCAATTTACAAACATGGTCTTTATTTTCTGATAAGAGAAAACATTTAGGTTTTTTACTATAAAACTTTTCTTCTAGTTTTCCATTCAGAAATGCAGACTTGACATCCATTTGATATAATTTAGAATTTTTATCGTATGAAAGTGCTAAAACCATTCTGATTGCTTCAGTTCTTGCTACAAGGGCATAAGTTTCTTCAAAATAAATCCCTTCCACTTGACAATACCATTTACGTACTAATATTTCCTTGTTCCTTATCACTTGACCATCTTGATTAAATTTTTTCTTGAAAACCCATTTGATCCCTATAATACTTTTGTCTTTGGGTCTTGGGACAAGTTCCCAGGTGTCGTTCTTCTTAATCTGATCTAATTATTCATTCATGGATTTGATCCATTCATCATTCTTGTTGGGTTTTATAAAATTCTTAGTTTCCACTACTGAGAGTAGGGCTTGTTTGTTAACTGGTAGTTGTCTCCTTGTATTGACTGCAGCATTTTTGTCAGCGGTGATTTGTGTCTCAGGATGATCATTTTGTACTCTTCTAGATGGAGTTTTGTATCAGATCTTGGATAATCTTCTTGAATTTCCTGTGTATCTTCCTCCTATAATTCTTCTTCTTCATCATGAATACTTTCATCTTTTTGCAGGTCTTCCTTTTCTTCATCATTTGTACTTGCATAACCATCATGAATTCTTATTCTTCTTGTTTTTATGTCATCTATTCTTACATATGCACTTTATATGATCTTGTGTAACCTTTTATTGTAACATCTATACACCTTTTTGGTGGAAGAATATCCTAAAAATATTCCTTCCTCATTCCTAGAATCAAACATGACAAGATCATCCTCGTTCCTTCTAATGTAGAAATTGCTGCCAAATACTCTGAAATACTTGACCGAGGCTGGTATTCCATACCATAATTCATAAGGAGTCATGTCATTCTTCACTCTGAATTGTCCTCTATTAAATATATAGACATTTGTGTATACTGCTTCTCTCCAAAATGCATCTGACATCTTTGCTTCATTAAGTATTGTTCTAGCAGCTTCTTGGACTATTGTATTCTTCCTTTCAACAACACCATTCTGCTGAGGAGTCTTTGCAGCTGAAAATTGTCTTTTTATTCCATGTATCTCACAAAACTCATTGAACTCGTTCGAGGCAAACTCCCCCCCATTTTCTGATCTAAGCCATTTGATTTTCTGATTTGTTTCATTTTCAACCATTGCTTTGAATACTTTGAACTTTTCGAAAGTTTCTTATTTTTCTTTGAGAAAGGTTACCCAAGTCATCCTTGTGTAGTCATCAATGAGAAGCATAAAATAATATTTTCCTTGCATAATTTTAGTCCTTATTGGTCCACAAAGATCAGTGTGAACTATTTCCAGAGGATGTGAGGTCATATGTTATTTTGTTTTGAAACTAGCTTTAGTTTGCTTGCCATGTTGACAATGTCTACAAACTGAGTTTAGAGGTTTCACAATTTTAGGCAAGTCTCTCAAGGCTTATTTATTACTTACCTTGATAATATTATCAAATTTAAAGTGTCCCATTGTCACATCCCCTCCTCTTATACTGCCGATGTAGAGGACGTGACTACACACTCCTGTTGCTCTATCAGATTGGGCAATCTATCCCCATGAACATAATCATAAAAATGCATTGAAATGAAATACATATGCAAATTTATAATTCATTAAACAATGGAATAAAATCCATTCAACACATTCAACAATTCAACATTTTCATGATAGTTTAAAAAACAAATAGAGTTGCAGGAATTAAATACACATAGATACTTATCTTGAGAACAAGATTCCCCAAAACTAGATATGTCATTGCAATGTTCCAACTAACCCTAGGCCAATGTGCTTGTTAATCTCTCAGCACCACTGCCACCCCCGATATGGGTATGATTTCCACAAGGAACTAGGGAAAACATGCTTACACACAACAAGACCATACAAACACAGTCAATCCAACACACAGTTGGATTTCACATATTGTCCAGCTAAGCTAATAAACAATTTGGTTTCACAGGATATTAAGGAAACAATCCAATAACATAGGGGTTCCTTGGACTTACTCAGCCAAGCCAAACTTTACATCAAACAAAAATTCAACCAATTAACAGATGGGTTCCTTGAACTTACTCAGCCAATCCAACCTTCTAATCAAAACACAGTCAACCATCTAATATATGGGTTTTCTCGGACTGCTAAGGGAACAACCAATAACATGGGGTCCTTGTTTTTAGTCACCCAAACCAACAATCGCATCCAAACATAGTCAACCCTCTAACATATGGGTTCCTTGGAATAACTCATCCAAGACAACAATCACATCCAAACACAGTCAACCCTCTAACAGATGGGTTCCTTGGACTTTCTCAGCCAAGTCAACACAAGGATGCAATTCACTGCAAGGTGCAATTGATGGGTATGGAAAAAAACGTCCTTGAAAGCCAAAACAAAAATGGAAACAGGGGGAAAACAACCCTCTAATAGAAAATTCGATTTTAGAGATGTCTATGGCTTCACATGGGAAAAAAAAGCCTCTTCAAAACCCCAATTTGTGGATCTGAATTCAGAAAATGCCTATGGACATTCTAGGGGAAAAAATGAGTGCCATAGACCCCAAAATCATGGTTCTCTTCTGCTCATTTTCTCAGCAATACAAAAACAGATTTTGGGCATGAATAAGTGAAGAAAATGGAAGAAATCCTAAAGGGAAAATGGCCAGCAAGCTCAACTGTGTGACGAAAGGAAAAACATCCTCTTAAACCCCCAAAATCGTGGATCTCTTCTCTCATTCACTCAGGAACACAAAAACGAGTTCCCATCCATTGAAGAATGAAGAAAAATGCAAGAAAACGTTAAAGAGAGGGTTCATCCACCTGCAACTGTGTGAGAGAGCCAAACATGAATGAGAGAATGGGTGAGGAATGAATGTATGGGGTCTTATTTTCCCAATAAGCCAAAACACATTTTTCCAAAATGGGTGGTCTTCCCAATTCAAACTTGACCTCATAACTTTCCCATCCCAAGGAAATAACTTCCTCAACCAATTTCTTACAGAAAATAAATGATTGGCACAAAAAGAAAAAATGGGTAGTTAACAGTTTTATGGGTTTTCCCCATTGGCTCAAGTGTTTGAATATTCCCCCCTCCCTATTCCTTGTGAAATCATGCCCCCATCTTTTGCACATTGCGGTGCATAGCTAGTTGTGGTATTTTTATTAATTTTCATTTTTACATGATGTATCAAAATATATTGTGCCTGGCTAGCACATAAACCATTGAAATCGATTTTAATTGCCGAAACATAAAACACTAAATCCATGGTGGGGTCTTTTCCTTGAGCTCCACACCACGATTTATTAACGTTATTTACATCATATGTAATTCAATATCATGGGTTCGAAACTGGGGCAAACATTCCCCTCCCCCCCTTGGGGTGAAAAACGGGGTGTTACACCCATCATTTTGTTCCATAACAAACTTTCATCAACCATACTCAAGTGACATTGATTTTCATTTTCTAGGATGTATACATTGTTTCAATTTCTTACAACATTGCCAACATTTCTTCTTGTCTCTTTTTTCCTAATTTCACATTTCTTAGAGTAAAAAGTACAGATGTGCCCTTGGTCACATGTTTGACTTACACTAAGGAGATTAGGCTTGAGGTTTTCTATGAGTAATACATTTTCTGCTTTGATCTTGCTATTGATAGCAGTTGTACCTTTTCCAATTATCTTGGAAGACATATTGTCTCCAAATGTGACTTTACCCTTATTATCATTTATTTTTATGAACTTTTTTGGGTCACTTGTCATGTGTTATGAACACCCACTATCCAAGTGCCATAGATTTTGTTTCTATATTGCACATAAGGAAATCATGGATTTTTCCTTCTCTTCCCTTTCCCTCCAATACTTCTTTTGTTTTGTGTCTTGAAACTTATTTTCAATAGTATTCCTTCTAGGAGTCATTAGTTTATAATATCTTGCCATATGTCCATGATTATTACATTTGCAACACTCTAGGTCATATATTTAAAGGGGTGTAAAACAGTTATGATTCCTTTCTTTCATTTTGTCACTATCTTAATTCTTCTTGTATTCATGAAACTTTCCATAGGCTCTACAATTTATTGATTGACGACCAAATTTATTACAAGACTAACAGTGACCAAGGAATATCTGTTGATATCTGTTTGTCATTGGTTTCTTAGGAATCACATTAATCATGTTTTTGGCATGAGAGTTTGTAATGTATTTCTTGCTTTCTTCCTTCTTAACTGGACTCTTTAGTGTAGCAACATAGATTTTCTTATTTTCACCTTGGTTTGTGAACGAATAATAGTTTCACCTATATCCTAGTCTAGATTTGTCATTTGAAGGTCTTTGACTATTTAGGATATCATCTAAGATATTTGAGCTTCCCTCAAATTTTGTTTTCATAGCTTCTTCATCAAGTTTTTTCTTAAACTACATGATATCTTCTTCAATATTTTCAGATTCTTGTATTCTTCTTTTGAGCTGCAAATTTATATCCTCTTCAATCCTTTTGGCCTCATGTATTTTGGCCATCATGTTACCCCTCTGACCTCACACATTAGGGGGCATCTGTTACAACTAATTTTACCACACATGGTTGATCACACTTTTATGGCCTTCCCTATCCCTCTACAGACTCTTTGGACCCCATGGACTATTTTTGTACCTTTGGTGTTTCCAATATCATCCCTAAAAACACCTATTATTTGTTGTACGTGACTTGTAATCCCTTTCTCACGTATATACATGGATATTACCCGTAAACTCGTGTACATGAGGATGTGTGCATAAGTCCAAATATTTTTGGAGTTTTCCTTGATGTGGATCCGAGTCACTTGTCTCTTGGACTTCCATATGCCTCGAGGTCACTTGGATTTGACCTTCCATTACCCCATTGAAGTACTATATAAGAAACCCTTTGGATACATTGAAGAAGCAGAATTGAAGAGAAAGAAAACTATAGTTCATTGTTGTCGTACCTTACTTTTACTTGAGTCTACATCCCTTTGTCCCTTGGAGCACTTTGTGTTCTCCCCAAGCTTTCCTTTGTTTTTGAGCTTGCTATCAAGATATGGAGGATTGAGGTGGTGGAGGACTCAGTTTCTTGGGTTCGCAGATGTATCGACAGATGTTTTCAGTTATGTAATCTCTGGTTTTATTAATAGAAATATCTTTTCCTGTCCAATGATGTGCATTTAAATGAATACTAAATCCATGGATGCATTTAATTGCTTATGCATTATTGATTATATATGCTAGAGTAGGCCTAACACTATATTACATAGCATGCTTTCCTTGTTTATTGTTGTTGAGAGTAAATTGCTAACGCAAGTGAGATTGGAAAAATATCAACGAGGATCTACTACAACTGTACGAAAGAAGTTATGTTTCGAGATCATTTAGTGTTAGATGTTGTATTTATGTTGCATATTGGGAAGGGATTGATTTCTGCGGTTTCTTTTTCTGTTGTGGTACACCCCAAGCCATAGGAATTTTTCTCCGTAACAGAATTGGTGACCATACTGGGGATGTTCCTTGTTTTTATTTGGGGTTGGGGGCACAATGTTCTTAATATTATTGAATTGCTCTCTGCTTCTCCCCGTTTCTGTGTCACATTTGATAATATGTTCATCCATTGACACTCCCCTTTATTGGTTTGACCCTTGGCCTTATTTCTACCAATGTATTCTATGTACACGCAAGTTCTTGGCTAAAAGTCACATACATACACGGATTTTTGGCCAAAAGTCACGTATACATGCAGGGTTTTTGCCAAAATCCACGTATACATGCATATTTTTGGCCAAAAGTCACGTACATATGCAGCTGTTCTTTAAACAGTCGTTAACATCATCCATTTTGGTTGAGTTTGATGTTGTGGGAAGTTGTTGGGTGGGTTGTGAGTGTAGTTGAGTCTTCCTGGGTTCTGATGTTGTCTGTTGGATGCTTCTTTTGTGACCAAAGACTTCTTTTTCATTGACTTTTATTTGAAATTAGTTTTAGTCATTTATCCTTTTTTTTTTTTCCATTTGTGCATTACTCTTTTTGTCTTGGTGTCTTGTTGGGCTTGTGTTTTATACTTGCTCCAGAGAATAGGAGTTTTAGATGACTTTTATTTCATTTTTCATTTTTTTATATTGAAAATTACAAAGTAGTTGCATTCTTACTTGCATCTCGCATATGGATTTGAGGAGGTAATTGCATTGGATTTCTTGGATGAGAGTTGCATTTAGGCTTTCATATAGGAAGGATTGCATTGGCATTCAAAAAAGAATATATATTTATGCATCTCATGTAGTGGCATACCCTGTTTTTCATCCTACAATATTGCACTTGGCATTGCTTGTTAGGTGTGCACTTTTATTTCACTACTGAGTCTTCATATCATTCGTTGCACAACCATTACCCTTTGAGTAATTACAGCCAGTTAAAATAAACGCATAATAAAATGAATTACACTCTTTTCTTTTCTAGGGTGCATCAACAAGATTACGTTTTAGGGTCTTGGAATAGTTCATTGTAAGTTAATTCTCCAAGACCACTAAACAAAACAATTAGCTGTTTGTCCAGGTGAGAGAGTGAAATCCTTTGTATAGTTAGTGTTTCTCAGGATGCTCCTCTTACGCGGGAGTTAAGCATGAGGTAGTGCATATGATTGTGATTGGGATGACCCCTGGTCACTTTCTGTGAGCACCAGAGATATTTCCAGGATCGTATTCATATCTGGGGGCTCTTTTGAGTTCGGGCTTTGCTACCCTACCCATATGATCAATTCCACCTGCGACTGTCCGCCTGAGCATTGGTTATATTGGGGTGACCTTAGTTTCCTTATGTAGGTATCACAGGGGGTACTTGCATAGGTTATTATGTAGGTGTCTCATCCAAGTAGAGGTCGGACAGCACAGTGGCTTTATGCATTGAAGCTGAGGGCCACTATAATTGGTTATGTACCTCCACTTGTAGTGTATGGGAGTTTCGAGCTTCTCCTAGGTGAGACATACCTATTGCATTTCGGAGCTCACATATCCTCCCCTTGGTTTGCTTTTATTTTGGTTGTATATTTTCTTAGGAGTCTGCTCTTTGTGCACTAGTTGGCCTTTGGGGTCGTGGTTACTTGAGTATATTTATGTTCTCTTGGGTTTGGATCCTTTTATTTTCGGCATGCCTGGTATCCTATCACCCATCCTTGGTCGTAGTACAGACCCTGGTGTCGGACTTGCGGGCATCACAGCCCCTTACCATGCTCATAGATTTGGGAGTGGTCACATTCCACCCTCTACTCCATTTGTGGAGGATGTTGACTCCCTTCTCTCGGTCTTTACACCGGTGGTCACCCTCATGGGGGTGGTAGTGGATGCGTTAACGTTGGGTCTACACCTTAATTTCCTTTTTATGTCCCATCGTTCACCGCATTGTTTCCTTTAGGTGCATTTATCATGATCATTCCTCCATTTATCCTATAGTTTGGATTCTTTATTGACTATTTTGGGTTGTTTTGGACTAGTATGGTTGTCATGTAGGGTCCATGTTTTGCACACTCTTCCCGAGGTCTTTGGCCTGTTCATTCCTATTATAGGTATCATGTCTAAACTGGCATATAAGTTAGGATTTCACATCCTCCTGCAATTTGCATGACCTTATGACTGTTTCATATTAACCTTAGGTACGAACCCATTCCATGGTATCACAGAACCTTCATGCTGTTGTTAAAAGTGGTATTATGTGAATGGTAGATCTTTCCTATACATGGGTGTCCTTGTTAGCTCTCTTTTGCATTTGGTACCGATGTTGTGAGTCCTCTGTTAGGTCTAGGAGTCCCTTTTAGTCCCACCATGCCCTTGAGCAAGAGCTTCATACTCCTCTTGAATTTTATGTTGGCCTTTCCCCCAGGACTCCCTTGTATATGTCAAGTTGTAATTGCATTATCATGAGTTTTGTTTTCCTTATTGAGCCTTAAGTCGGTTTCCCTGATATTGACTATCATCCATATATCCCGCGCTTGTCTCATGTATAGCCAAGAAGATCCTTTTTAAATATCCGTTGCAGCTTGATTCCCCATTTTTTACCGGGAGGGGACTTTCCCCCGAGTGTCGTTGTCCTACACATGTTGCCTTGCATTGAGCATAGGTATGTTTCGCTGCTTGGAACTAGTTTATTTTCCCATTGACACTCGTCTCCTCCTATATTTTTAACTATAAAGAACTTTTATTCTTTTTCAAGCTTTTCAAAATATCTGAAAAAGTCCAAAAAAATTAAAAAATCAAAAATCCAGACAGGAAAAGATTTTATCTTTGGTAGCAATCGAGTCATGTCACCTTCGAACAGAGAACTTATATCACATCTGTTGGTTTGGTTTAGTAGTTTTAATTTAGGAGATGTACTCGTTTTTCTGAGTTTACCTCCACTGACTAGTTAAGCTTCCAGTCTCTATGCAGCCTCTGTTGATACCTCCTATGTCACAGAGATGTCCCAGTTTTGTATATCGAGTCTATGCTACCTACATTTAGTCACCATTATCCTTTATGATCTTGTTCGAAGGAATTTGGAACCTGATTCATCCATTTCTCAGTTGTCTTGACTTTGCATGTCAGTCGTTCCTGGTACTATTACTGGTTCGTGCACATCTTGTTTGAGTCCTTCCAAATTATACAGCATTGCTGAGTACCTCATGTTGGTTGATGGGGGGTGCCTTAATTCCCTCCTTCCAGTGGATTACATCCCATCAACTGTAGATCATTAATTCTGGGATAGGATTCTAGAGTCATTTGAGTGCCTTGAGACTTACAGTCATCAGTGGGAGGTTCTCTCTCCATCAACAGTTTTGGGAATACATCAATGTCCCCTAATCAATGGATTATTCCAAGTGTTCGACTTCAACACATTTATTCTCACTTGTTAGATTGCACTCTAGTACCTTGATTCCCATTTTCATTATCGGTGTGTGATCTCGCGTCTATTAATGGTATACATCAATGACTGGTAATCAAACGATGGACTATTATTTTCGACCTAGACACGTCTATCCACATAGTAGGACATGTACTTGTAGCGGTTTGTGTAGAATGCTTTCTAGATTGGTGGCATTCCACATATGCTACCTCCTTGATCGTGCCAGTGTTGGTGAGATTTCAGCTTTTCTGACTTGATTCCAATGTATGTTAGATATCTTTAGCCATTATGGAGATCTTGATCCATTGTATATCTTTAGCTTTCATGGAGATCTTGATCCTTTGTATATATTCATCGTGGAGATTCTGATCTATCATATATTATACATGGCGATGACCACACATGTCACATTTTGTATATCATGCCTATTCATGGCCATTGTACTCTTATGTATCCGGGACTGCTATATGTATTTGCAGTCATATGCATAGATTGATTATTGTACTATACTGATGGATGGTTGGTTCTTCCACCTGTTTCTTCATCACTCCACTTTTGGGATGGTTTTATAATGTATTTTGGCCATCATGTTACCCCTCTGACCTCACACATTAGGGGGCATCTGTTACAACTAATTTTACCACACATGGTTGATCACACTTTTATGGGCTTCCATGTCCCTCTGAAGACTCTTTGGACCCCATGGACTATTTTTGTAGCTTTGATGTTTCTAAGATCATCCCTAAAAACACTTATTATTTTTTGTACGTGACTTTTAATCCCTTTCTCGCGTATATATGCGGATATTACCCTTAAACCCGCATATATCAGGATGTGTGCATAAGTCCAAATATTTTTGCAGTTTTTCTTCATGTGGATCCGAATCACTTTTCTCTTGGACTTCCATATGCCTTCAGGTCGCTCGGATTTGACCTTCCATTACCCCATTGAAGTACTATATAAGGAACCCTTTGGATACATTGAAGAAGAGGAATTGAAGAGCAAGAAAACTATAGTCCATTGTTTCCATAGCTTGCTTCTACTTGAGTTTGCATCTCTTTTTCCCTTGGAGCACTTTTTGTTCTTCCCAAGCTTGCCTTTTTTTGTGAGCTTGCTATCGAGATATGGAGGATTGAGGTGGTGGAGGCCCAAGTGGAGGACTCAGTTTCTCCGATTCGCAGACATACCGATAGAGGTTGTCACTAATGTAATCTCTGGTTTTATTAATAGAAATATGTTTCCTGTCCAATGATGTGCATTTAAATGAATATTGAATCCATGGATGTGTTTATTTGCTTATGCATTATTGATTATATATGCTAGAGTAGGCCTAACACTATATTACATAGCATGCTTTCCTTGTTTACTGTTGTTGAGAGTAAATTGCTAACGCAAGCAATATTGGAAAAATCTCAACGGGGATCTACTACAAGCATCCAGAATAAGGTATGTTTCGAGATCCTTTATCGTTATATCTTGTATTTCTCTTGCATATTGGGATGGAATTGATTTCTGCGGTTTCTCTGTCTGTTGTGGTACACCCCAAGCCATAAGAAGTTTTCTCCATAACAAAATTTTACTTTATATGTCTGAAGCTTGGATTCTTTGACTTTGGATTTTCTTTTATAGACAATATTTAACTTATCCCAAGCTTGTTTGGTAGTCTTGCATCACATGGATTTTTCAAACACAGAGTTTGTCAATCCAATCAAGATGGCAATAAGGTATTTTGCATTACCCTCATATTGGTCTAGTTCTAATATGTCTATAGGTGGGTTGTCTTATATTTTATACTCCTTTTCAGTTGCTTCCCAAACCTTCCATAAAAGAGACTTAAGATGGCACTTCATTCTCACAATCTAGTATGCATAATTTTCTCCTATGAATAATGGTGGTTAACCATTCTTGTTGATCCATGGTGATTTTTAGGTAACATCTTCCTTCCATAGGTTAAACTGTGGTGAAGGAACCTGCTCTAATAACAATTGTTAGAATATTGAACAATACTGAGAGGGGGGGGTGAATCAGTATTGATAACTTTTAACAATTTAAACCACTTTTAATTTATTCATTAACACACATGATCGACAAGAACACATGGAACACAAATTTATCGTGGACACCCAATTGGTTAAACCACCAATAATTCCTATTACTGCAAAATTGTATTTACAAATAGTTTATGCCTGCTATTACAAACAAGGATGATACTACACCCTATTTACCAACAACTATTGGAAGGAGGCTATGACCCCCTTGCAAAATTGTAGCCTGCCCTTGCACCACCCTTCCACCCTTATATGTTTTTGGCAATCTTCTAGATCTCTTTTTCCTTTAATCCCTGTCACAAATTACTTCTTGTTGAAATATTGTAACTTCAAAGAATATTCTATATGTATCTTTTTGTGGTCCCCGATGGTTCTACCAAGAGAACCACTTGTATTACATTTTACCCCGATGCTCCTAATCGGAAGAACTAATAAGAGTCATGAGGTAGTCCCCTCTAATTGTAAAGGTGGGTCATTAGTGTTGAAATATTGTAACTTTGAAGAATATTCTATATGTATATTTTGATGGTCCCCGATGGTCCTACTGGGAGAACCACTTGTGTTACATTGTACCCCGATGCTCCTAATCAGAAGAACTAATAAGAGTCATGAGGTAATCCCCTCTAATTGTAAAGGTGGGTCAATAGCACCCCAGTGTGGTTACTTGAGCCTACATGTGTAACTCGAGCCTACATGATTCAACTTGAGCCTACATGTCAAATGAGTTAACTTAAGTGAACAGATGAACATAAATAGAGGTGTAGTGCTCCTCATTTGGGACACACACACTCACTTGAGTAGCGCACTTATGGAGGAGAGAAGTAGCTAGAGAAGGAGGAGGATCAGGCTTTGATCTCCTTGTTGGTTTTATCTTTTACCTTTTTGGGGCATCTATATTGAGGAAGCTTTTGCTGGGTTTTTCCCTTTAGGGTTTTCCCATGATAAATCTGTGTTGTTCTTGTGATACTGTTTCTTTCAGTGATCCTGCTTATATGCTTTTGTTATGAAAACAAAATGAAATACTGATGTATTAGCTAAGCATAGGAAAATTTAACATGGTATCAGAGCTAACCTTAATAGGACAGATTTCACAAGATATAGAAGCTAGGGATTCTTACTTTTTGGTTCTCTCTCCACAATCGATCAGCAAAAGAAGGCTAGGTTGACTCTCCATGGAAGGGTGCGTCTTTCTATCGAAGCAGAATTTGATTCCGAGCATTTTCAGTTTTCGGTGCGAGAAATTAGGGCTTCTTACTGAAGAGGAATTTTTGAGTGAGCCTGGTATAGGATTTCTCTCCTCATCAAAATTGAATTTTAGAGACCTGGATCAATATTTTTGGTTGGGTGAAACTCTGGGAAAGTCAAACCCTAGTTTGACCTCGAGCTAGAAAAACCCTAAATACTAAAACTCCTATGTTTTGGTACATTTGCTATATACTAATATTGGTGAAGGCTCGGGAGCTGAAAATTTCATAGGCTGCATATGACATCCTAGTGTACACTATTTCCAAAATTCAGCCTTATATTTGCTATATTCTGGGAGATATGATCCGTCAACGTTAGGGTTCCAACCTCCTCCAGAATTCATCCCTAAACAAGACACCTGGGGAAAATTGCTATAGCGTGGGCTATAGATGTCCAAATTAAATTCCTTAAGATGTTACATAAATATAAAGGAATTTAATTTCTTTGGTCCTAATTTCAGAGCCCGAATATGAAACAGTGACACGTGGCAGGCTGTACAACTTCGCTGTTCGGAACAGTCCTGTAACAGGTCACCTTGGGAAAAGGATCATCAATCCCAATTGGTAAAACCAATTCTGATGAAAACTATGTTTTTGGATCAGGGACGTGTGAGGTTACGTCATTTCAAAATTTTAGACACAGCGGAGTAGTAATTTCAGAGATATCACAGAAACAGTGACAGGCATTTCTGCAGAAGAAATTGGAAAACTAGGGCTTCCTGTTCTGGGAGCTTCCCTCCATTGTTTTTAGAAAATGAGTACATTATAAATCTCCATTTGAAGATATATATCTTTCTATCCAATCAGATCTTAAATATTCCAAGTTTTGAAAATTAGGGTTTCTCTAACAAACCCTAAATCGACTAGCTCTGGAAGAAGGACGGACACCTCAAATCGATAAGATCTAATCTTTTGCTATTTGAATTTGAGGTTCTCATTTCAAAGTGATATATCACATCAGCTTGTTGATAAGCTTGGTTAAGTTGAAAACTTCCAAGCATGGAAGTATTTGATCTCTCTGAATAAAATGAATTGGACACCTACATGAGTAGAGAGGTCCCAATTCCATACGGAGATGAGGCTCAAAGCCTTACACAAGAAGAACTTGATCAAAGCCAAGAAGATCATTATTGATTCAATCACGGATCAATTTGTACCACAAGTGTATTCCCTAAAGACACCAAATATGTTTGATTCCTTGATCAATCTATTTGAAGATAAGAACATAAATCAGAAGATGGCTTTAAGAAAACAATTAAAGAATGTGAAGATCCAGAATGCAGAACATCTTGAAGTAGTAGAAGAAGAAGCGGAGAATGCAGAAGTGGTGATAGCCACCTTGAATGGTCTCTTGGGATCATGGGATTCATTCATGCGAAGAATGTATGCCAGAAGGAAGTGATTACTTTCAGTTGACTCCGGGAAGAAGAAGAAGCTCGACTCATAAGAAGAGAAGAAGAAGATGGGAGCAATTGAAGATCAAGCTCTCACCATTCAAAGAAGATCCCTCAAGCGATGAGGAATATGAAGAACTCAATTCTTGAAGAACCTCTTATTCATCTTATCATTTGGATAAGAAATGATGATTTCATGAATGAAGAAGATGATAAAGCAGAATGATCAAGATGGAGTCTACCCACGAAACAAATAAAAGTAAGTATTCAATTGTCATTTCATGATATTGTTTTGTTATACATTTGATTACATTCAGTTGATGTGTTATGCATGATAGATTGTTTGCATTGATGACTGTATACTACTAATATGCATGTGATGGGTAAGTAGCTCATGGTGCTATACAACTCTCCATTGCTATTTATCAAACCTCTTTGCTGACATATTGGATTAGTACACAATCTCAATGATGTCATGGTAGAGATGGAAGGCATCTAGAAAGTTTATGTTAGATATGGATGAATGTTGTATTGTCTAAATAGTTACATGATGCATAAGAATTTGTCGTTTTATGAAATAGTTATAACCATGCAACTGGTGCATTTGAATTGTAGGAAAGGTCCTGTACAACCTCCTACAAGAAAAGAAGGATGAGACTTGTTCCGAAGAACAAGTGATGACAATTCAAGATTCACTCCAATAAACATGAATCTGAAGCTCCCAGGGTTAGAGACACCATGACGGAAGAAACAGCTTCAGAGAGTAGTAGATCCACCTTGAAGGATGAATACCACCATGGGTACAAGAGATAACTCAAGATGAAGAAAAGAATGCTATGAAAGAAGCTATGATCAAAGAATAACAGTTGATCATGGGGAATGATGTATACGATATGATTTCGAGACATAAAAGGAAGTACGAAGTATCTTCCATATGGATCTACAAGAAAAAGTGTACAAAGCAAGGTTAGTGATTTTCCACAGAAAGAATAGACTATGACATGACATACTCTATTGACCAGTATATATCAAGCATAAAACCACCTGTACATAATGAAGAGGGAAGATGATACTCCACTTCAAAGGGAGTGAATAAAGAAAATTATATCTGAGTTCGACATGGTACGACATGATGGATAACTTCATGATGGATCGAGACTTTACCAAGAGTAAAGTGGGTTCCAACCTTCAAGGTTGAATGCAGAAGACTAGGATATGTTGATGACCTGAGAAGACAAACTCATAGAAGATGTTATGATACTAGAATGATGTTTGGGATATAGTACTCAAACCAGAAAGCAAGAATGTGGTATCTTCCAAATGGATTTGCAAGATAAGATATGTTTCTGATAGAGTAAGGTAAGACTTGTGGCTAGAGGTTTAATTATGAAGAGACACTTACTCCAGGAAGCAAGGTACACTTCCTTCAAAACTATCATGGTAGTTTCTTCCATGATGAAGTAAAGACAAGCCTTCCTTAATGGTATGATTGAGGAAGAGTTTTACATCAAATAGTCACGAGGATTTGAAGTTGAAGATAGATGGAATCAAGTATGCAAGTTGAAGAAGGCCCTCTATGGCCTGAAGCAAGCTCCCAGAGCTTGGTATGGAAGAATAGATAGCTTCCTGATGAGCATGGGATTTTCCAAGAGTAAAGTCGATCCTAACCTTTCCTACAAGGTTGTATAAGATGAACCTGTCATTCTATTACTATATGCGAATGAATTATTCTTGACAGGGAATGAGAAACAGATCATGGAAAGCAAGAAGAAACTAGAAGAAGAATTTGAGATGAAAGACCTTGGGTTAATGCATTATTTCCTAGGTCTGGAAGTATGGAAAAGTTTAGAAGGAATATTTCTCAACCATGGAAAGTATGCGGTAGAGATATTGAAGAGATTCAATATGTTGGAATGCAAAGTCATGGCCACACCCATGGAGTCCAACCTGACGCTGTTAGCTGATGACTCATTAGAGTTAGTGGATGTGACTCACTACAGACAGATCATTGGGTCATTGATGTACTTAACAAATACCAGACCAGACATTTGTTTTGCTGTGAACACCTTAAGTCAATATCTTGTTCAACCAAGATGGGTTCACCTAGTAGCTGCAAAACATGTGATGAGATATCTGAAAGGGACTATAGACTTTGGTCTATACTATGATGGTAGCCATGAGTATAGATTGTATGGCTACACAGATGCAGATTGGGATGGAAATATCTCAGACAGGAAAATCACATCAGGTAGATTCTTTTGTTTGAGGTATGATATGAGTTCATGGTTTAGCAGGAAACAGTCCAGTGTTTATCTTAGCACGGTTGAAGCAGAATACATAGCAGATTACTCTACTAAGTTGTGAATCCATATGGCTTTCAGAAGCTGATATGAGGTCTCTTTGACCTGAAGATGGACACTACAATGATTCTATGTGATAACCATAGTTGTGATGACAAAGAACCCTGTGTTCCGACGTAACACATAGAAATACGGTATTTCTACATACAAGATAAGATGCAGATGATGATACTCTAGAATAGAGATGATGATGTTTCAGTATTCCCATACTGAAGATATAGATGATGATGATTTCAGTATTCCCATACTGAAGATATAGATGATGATGATTTCAGTATTCCCATACTGAAGATATAGATGATATTTCAGTATTTACATACTGTAGATACAGATGATGGTGATTTCGTATTTCTATGCTGAATATAGAGATGATTATGCTTTCAGTATTTCTATACTAAAGATATAGATGATGATGCTTTCAGTATTCACATACTGGAGATACAGATGGTGATAGTTCAGTATTCACATACTAAAGATGTAGATGATGATGGTTTGTATGATGATGTACTGACGAAGCCTCTGCCTCGAGTAGAGTTCGAACACTTTCGAGACAAGCTTGGTGTTGTTCGGAAAGACCTTGCTCGAAAGGGGCAGTAGTGATGTTGCAGTGGGATTGTATCATCCCTGGGAATTTTCCCAAAATTTATTTGGAGACCTTGGTCCTCGAGAATGAAGAGGGATTGCATCATCCCTGGGCACTTACCCCAAAGTGATCCGGAGACCTCGGTCTTCGAGAATGAAGAGGGATTGTATCATCCCTGGGCACTTTCCCTAAAGTGATCCAGAGACCTCGGTCTTCGAGAATGAAGAGAGATTGTATCATCCCGGGACATATGTCCATAATAGATCCGGTGACCTCGGTCCTCGAGAATGTGGTAGGATTGCATCATCCTTGGACATCGTCCTAAAGTGATAGGGACTAATTCTCCCATAATCAATCCAGTGGCTTCGGTCCTCGAGAATGTGGTAGGATTGCATCATCCTTGGACATAGTCCTAAAGTGATAGGGATTGATTCTCCCGTAATCAATCCGATGGCTTTGGTCCTCGAGAATGTGGTAGGATTGCATCATCCTTGGACATAGTCCTAAAGTGATAGGGACTGATTCTCCTGTAATCAATCCGGTGGCTTCGGTCCTCAAGAATGTGGTAGGATTGCATCATCCTTGAACATAATCCTAAAGTGATAGGGATCGATTCTCCCGTAATCAATCCGGTGGCTTCGGTCCTCGAGAATGTGGTAGGATTGCATCGTCCTTAGACTTAGTCCTAAATTTATAGGGACTGATTCTCCCATAATCAATATGGTAACTTCGGTTGTCGAGAATGTGGTGGGATTGTATCATCCCTGGACTTTAAGTCCAAAAGTGATCCAAAGACTTTTTGTCTTTGAGTTGTGGATTGCAGGTTGTTGTTGATGATGATGATGTCGTACTAATAGAAAGATCAGATTATGATGATGATGACGTACTGATTGAAAGATCAAAGTATGATGACGTACTGATCGAAAGATCAAAGTATGATGATGGCGCACAATGATGTTTCTGATCAAAATATCAGAGTATGATGATGGTGTTTCTGATCGAAAGATCAGAGTATGTTGGTGATGTTTCTGATCAAAAGATCAAAGTATGATGATGATGTTTCTATGTTGATGATGAGATTAGAGTATGATGATGATGTTTCTGATCGAAAGATCATAATGTGATGATGATTATGATCGACAGATCAGAATATGATGATGATGATGTTGCTGCTGATCGAAAGGGCAAAGTGTTGATGATGATATTGTTGATCGAGAGGTCAAAGTACTGAAGATGTTGCTGCTGATCGAAAGGTCAAGGTGTTGAAGATGTTGCTAATCGAATAGTCAAAGTGCTGAAGATGTTGTTGATCGAAAGGTCCAAGTATTGAAGATGTCAGTGCTAATTGAAAGATCAAAATGCTGAAGATGTTGCTAATCAAAGACTAAAAATGTTGCTGATGATAAAGACTGAAGATTGAAGATGAAGACTACATGATGTTGAAAAGCTTCCAATGATCTATAGATGTGTTAACCTACTAATGTTGATGATGTCCCCTATCTCTAGTCTTGTTGTTGTTGATGTTGCTGTAGAATACCCTTCTCGTTAAGGGGGAGTGTTGAAATATTGTAACTTCGAAGAATATTCTATATGTATTTTTTTGTGGTCGCCGATGGTCCTATCGAGAGAACCACTTGTATTACATTGTACCCCGATGCTCCTAATCGGAAGAACTAATAAGAGTCATGAGGTATTCCACTCTAATTTTAAAGGTGGGTCATTAGTGTTGAAATATTGTAACTTCGAAGAATATTCTATATGTATCTTTTTGTGGTCCCTGATGGTCCTACCGAGAGAACCACTTGTATTACATTGTACCCCGATGCTCCTAATCAGAAGAACTAATATGAGTCATGCGTTAGTCCCCTCTAATTGTAAAGGTGGGTCAATAGCACCCTAGTGTGGTTACTTGAGCCTACATGTGTAACTCGAGCCTACATGATTCAACTCGAGCCTACATGTCAAATGAGTTAACTTAAGTGAACGGATGAATATAAATAGAGGTGTAGTGCTCCTCATTTGGGACACACACACTCACTTGAGTAGCGCACTTGTGTAGGAGAGAAGTAGCTGGAGAAGGAGGAGGATCATGCTTTGATCTCCTTGTTGGTTTTATCTTTTACCTTTTTGGGGCATCTATATTGAGGAAGCTTTTGCTGGGTTTTTCCCTTTAGGGTTTTCCCAGGATAAATCTGTGTTGTTCTTGTGATACTGTTTCTTTCAGTGATCCTGCTTATATGCTTTTTTTATGAAAATGAAATGAAATACTGATGTATTAGCTAAGCATAGGAAAATTTAACACTTCTACATGTCATTGGTATTTTCCTCTTCTAGGTCCTTCTATGATCTAGACTACAAAGACAATTTATCTTACTCATCATTTTCTCTATAAATACTCTCTAACATGTTTTTTGTGAATGAATCTCTTCACCGTTGCACCTTTTCATTCTTAGATCGTTCATCTTCATGAAAAATCAATTATTCATTTTAACAATTCTTTAACTCTATTTAGGTTTATCACTCATATCTTTCCGCAACAAAATCTTACCAGAATTGCCTCTTCGCAATGATAATTATTCACCAGAAATTCTTTCGAATTCGCAATGATATTTCTGCAATAGATCCTTTCCTCAACAATCATGAGTCATTGATCCATTGTGGACTCGTTGTTATCCATCAATATAACACATAGATTTCCCTCAGCAATCATCTTTCCGTAATTTCCTTAGCTTTCCGTAATTGTCTTTCCACGAAAACCTTTCTGCACTGTAGATTTCTTGTGGGCTCTTCCCTGGCCATTGATCTGAGATCATATGCGGATTGTGGATTTCCATTCTGACTTTTTTTTTCAAAGGTCCTTCTGCAAGATACTTTCCGCATCGTTGATTGCATGTAGACTCTTCTCCTGATCGGCAATCTTATATCAGATGTGAATTACAGATTGTGGGTTTTCCAAATTTCTTAAAAGTGCTTCCGCAATTTGATTTCCGCAATATTTCTTCCGCGTTGTTGATCTTATGTGGAATCTTTCCTGATCGTCAATCTTTATATCATATGTGGATTGTGGATTGCATTTTTTCGAAATTTCTTGAAAATACTTCCGCAATTCCTTTCCACAATCTTTCTTCCGCACCATCGATCTCTTGCGGAGTCTTTCCTGAGCATCGATGTTGTGCATTGCGGATTGCAGGTTTTCCAATTTTCCTGAAAATGCTTCCACGATTTCCTTTCCATAATTTTTCTTCCGCAACATCAATCTCTTCTGATGCTTTCATGACCGTCGATCTTTCGGATTGCGGATTGCAGAATGCAGAACCACACTTTTCTATTTTGGACTTCCTCAATTTTCTTTTCCGCAATTGTGCTTCTGCACCGTCGATCTCTTGCGGAATCTTTTTCGACCGTCAATCTTATGGATTGTGGATTACGAAATGCAGAACCACACTTCTTCATTTTGGACTTTCGCAATGTTATTTTCCGCAATTGTACTACCTCATCGTCGATCTCTTGCGGGATCTTTTACAACCGTCGATCTTACAGATTGCGTATTGTAGAATGCAGAAACACACTTTCCCATTTTGGATCTCCGCAATTTTCTTCTGCAACTTTGTTTCCGCGTTTCTTCTGAACCGTCAATTCCCTTGCGAGTTCACTCCTAACCATTGATCTACAATAAAATTTGGATTGTGGATCTTCACTTTTCTTTGTGTGGAAATCATTCACCACCATTGATTTCTTTATGGATTCAATCCTAACCATTGATCTACAATCAAAATCGGATTTGTGGATGTGTCCATATCTTCTTAGCGCTTTGGACTGTTATCTCCACTGCTCGATTTGCGGATTTTTCCCTTGTCATCGACCCTGTCATTGATTTTCTTATTTGACTTTGTAATTCCTCTATCTTTCACTAATTTCACCCTGTCATCATGGTTTATTTGTTATTCCTTTTTCATTGTTGATCTCCTTTAACATTAATTGATAATCCACATAATGGATCTCTTTGTCATTCTTGAACTCCCTTGACATCAATGCCAACTATATTTTCAACATGGTGGATGAGTTGGTCTGTTTGGTTTCAAGTTTGGATTGACAACCCTCTTGGTTCAGATAGCATAAAGCAAAACACATCCATTTCTTCAGCTCCCTACTTTTCAACAATGATTCTACATATGCTCCAAGTCTTCATTTGCAATGAAAATGTACACACTGATAGAGCTCTATGCATGCATATTCTAAATATATATGTTATATATATTTAAATAAAATATTTTTTTCTTTTTTTGTTTTATTTGCACATATGTCAAATTTTTAAAATACATAGGTCTTTTATTTTCGGTATAACTTTTGATTGGCTCAACTATTTTGGAAACATAAAAGACTTGCGCAAGTACAAACAAAGAACTATACAATAAAAAAATATGGTTGATTGATTAGGTGAATACCCTCCTAGTGGGGCATAATACTCAACCTTTTAATTTTAGGGCCTCATTGAATTCCTTAATTTAAAAAAAATAAAATTAACTTTGAAAATTTTGGAAAAATAATGCCGCATTAGAACCTCCTGTTTTCTACAAATCTTCATAATGTTTTTTCACAAATTTGGATTATTTATATACCAAACCTAGGGCCTAACGCGAACATATGCATTATGTCTTAGAAAAATAATAACATACCAATCTTAGAAGAACACCCTTTTTTTGAAGTTATACATATTTTACATAACTAAAAGCTATATATTCTTGAAGGCGATCCGACTGTCTGCATTTCATATTTTTACATCATCATCTAAAAAGTTGTGTAGGTACCTCTAAAATTCATTTTAATGATCGGATTTATGTTTTTCATGAGGTACATTGCAACTAATGCATCATAAGTGAGTATCATTACCTTGCACCATCCCCCCAACTTCTTTAGTACAGTCTAAAGGCCGGTAGTTGGATAGTAGCAAGTTGTGTGTGATAAATATTGACCTTAGTGTGCGTAAGGGGAAAATCATCATTATTGGGCATGCTGACAGCGAAGATTGTATACTCTTGGCTGAGCATACCTCTTCTTCTTCCATCCACTACCAATACTCTTATTTATGGTTTCCAATGACACAACAAATCGTTTCACAATGTCATTAATGTAAGTGAAATCACGAGCCACTTTACTTTGTTCAAGCCTTTATAGACATCAATGCTCTTTGTTTTTAGAATATCCTTTGTGAAGAAAGAAATAATCCATATGAGGACATCCCTAAGGACCATACTCAACAAATAAATGTTGTTCCAACCCATAGATATGATTATAGGTATGAGCTATCTCTTCTTAAGATTTTTTTGTTCCAACATAGAGACTTGCAAGATGATCTTTGAATTCAACCCATATACAAAACTACAAGATGCTGATACAATGTAGGTTAGGGGTTCACAGCTTACAAATCTCAAGGATGGTGATCTTTTTGGTGTAGTCACTATATTCTAGATGGTTCTAAAGGAGTGTGCCATAGTTTTGGAAGAAGTGTGTTGCTAGTGAAAAGAGAGCCCAACAACCCTCAATGTTAAACCATTATATTATATTTTTAACTTTTAAATTCAAAATTTTAATATTTTTCTTATAATTTATTTATAAAACTTGTCACATAAAAATAAATGAACGCTCAAATTATTATTATATTTAAATAAAACTAATAATACTAAGAATAATTAATATAATAATAATAACTACTAACAAATTTTATAAAAAACAAAGTTTTGAAAGTTTAATTTAATACACTAATGATATCGAAGAGCGAAACATATAATACCAGCCCATGACAAAGAATAAAAATTATGTTAATGATATTAGGGTAAAGATTAAATGGGCCATTCCTTAAAATTAATAATACTCAAAATAATTAAAATAATAATAATAACTACTAACAAATTTTATAAAAAGTAAAGTTCTGAAAGTTAATTTAATATACTAATAATATCGAAGAGCCAAACATATAATTACCATACAAATTATATTAATGATATTAAGGTAATGATTAAATGGTCTATAGGAATATCTAAAAACATTGTACATCATTATCACACAATTACTTAAATATTGATATAAACCAACAATCACAATACATGAATATTATATAATGTCAAGGGCTACGTTCTTTTTAAATGATGCATATATTATATTGTAAATAAAGATACACACGATGAGTGTACAATGCATACTTTGGCGGCCACTTGATTATTATCTACATTTATTAACAAATAGATATCATTGTTGGTTAAAAACATAATATATTAATTACTTATATATATTTTTATATTAAATTAAATAAAGTATATATAATTTTTATTAAAAATAACTTTATAAAAATTTAATATAAATATTAATATAATATTACTATGTATAAATTTCCTTTTACAAATTGATATTTTCAGTTGCATTTACAATACTTAAAATTTTAGACAAGAGAGCTTGCATTCTAATTTAATATAATAGCTAAAATGCTTCACTTTTGCTTGTTTTAGATCATATATGTATATCTACTACATTTTTTTGAATTGTGATGCCTATTCTTTGAGAATGCTCAATCGTCATTAGGTTTAACGGGACACGTGAAGAACTATTTGGAAGGACCATTTTCATATTATTGCATTAATAAGTTATTCTAGTAGGGTTGAGAAATTGTTCACTTTCTCAAGAAAGGTTGTTAATGGGTCTTTTTAAACAATTTTTGTTCTATAATTTAAGATATTAATAAATATATCCAATATAAATGTAAGATAAATAATTACATAATTTTAAGAAATTATAAAACACTAAAATAAGTATTGATATGCAAAAATATTTTGTTATGATTGCTGGTAAAAAAAAATATAACTAAAAGTTATATAACATTAAAATAAATATTGATATACAAAAATATTGAAAATAAGTATTTGAAAAAATTAAGTCATATGTTCTAAGATAAAGTGAAGCCTCATTGAACATTAAATAAAGAGACTATTAGTTTTAAGTTCTAAATAAAGATAATGCAACTCTCAAGAGTTCACTAATCCTTGGCTTTTTGGAAATGGAATGATTAAGTTGGTTCTATCATTTCATTTTTAAAGCTTGGTGAAAATGATAAAATACTTTAATCTACAAACCTAAATGTTGTAAGATCATGATAAAACATCAAAACATATACATTAAAACACAATTTTAAAAAGAGTACACCCAACTCTCAAAATTCTCAAGGAAACAAATTACATGGTTGGCATAATCATTTTAGATGATTGTCATGATGTGGTTGTCTTCATAGTTGTTGATCTTATCATGCCCTTTATTGTTGCAACCATGGCCATTAAGGGCTTTAATGCATAGGGCTTAGGGTTTTCATATGTAAAGGTTATGTAGGGTGAATGAAGGTAAGGCTTAAGGTTTTGTTGTGTAGAGGAAGCTAAAGAAGTATAATTATGCACTAAGGTAATTGAGAAAATCAAGATGAAAAATAGCAAAGTTATGTAGGAAGGCAATTTAGGAAAGGAAAAGAAGAAAATTTAAATTGAAGTTAAAGATTGACTATCTAAACCTTGATTGATTAAACACAAATAGTAAAGGTTATTTAAGGAGGTATGTGAAAATCTAATAGTAGACCAAAACAATCAAANAAATATATATATATATATATATATATATATATATATATGTGTGTGTGTGTGTGTGTGTGTGTGTATGTATGTATGTATGTATGTATGTATGTAATTTCTTAATGAAGAGCTAACTTAAAAGAAAAAACTTAATGAAGAGATAAACTCTCCATAAGTTAAATCTTTCCATCAAGAATTTTACTTAAACTCTCTATATTTCATATTTTTCTAAAGCATAAGTGGAAATATCTTTCATATTTTTTAAAACATGCTAGTTTAAACCATATGTCTACAAAGATGTTTATAATAAAATGATATGCATCACAATACTTTTGAATAATTGAGCTTTGAAACAAAGGCCAATTTGAGTGGCGTGCACTATTATATCATGATCAATTCTATAAACATACAAAAATAGAAACTCATTTGTGAATATATGTGGGGAAGGGAGGGGAGTGTCGCTCTGTGTTTTAGCAACACTTACATATCATAAAAACTCAAATATACACCTAGAGGCGTGTTGCAGCTAACAATAATCTACATGTGGTGTTGTAGTTGTGTTGCAACTGACCTTTTAACTAACGAAAACCTACATGGAAGTTTCGTCTGTGTTGCAGCTAACTGTTTGGTGTTGCAGTGTTGTTGCAGACGACTATTTTACTCTATTTTGATGACCCATGCATTCGTAAACTTAACACTAATACTCTATTGCATCAATAAAACACATTAACAACAAATATGTACTCAATTTCTCAACAAACTAACTTCAAAATAACAATGAGTTTTCAAACTCAAAAAAAGAGTATAACAAAAAAATACACATTAAAAATTCAGAGTTTCAACTTTGTGTATTAATCTCTATATTTTTTTCTATGTGTTATATCAATCATGATTACAAGGTAGGTATTTATAGTGTTTCAACTAAGTCGGTCATTAAGTGTTAATTGACCCTTCATAATACAAAAATTAACTCTCACTGTTTCGTTACAATGTTACAGTCTAACAATGAAACTCTTTTCCCTTTTTAGCAAATAATATGTGCTTGTTGGAAGAGTCGAAACGACCTTTTAAATTTTAATAATTTGATGTTTCTCATTTTGAAAAATGGTGTGGCAGTGTGGAGACTCTTTAAAATTATGGCAATTAGCAATCTAGCGGTGTTTCCTTTTCATCGTTTCAGTGGGAAATCAGTGGAGTAATTAACACCTCCCAACATTCCCCCCCTTAATTAGTACACCCAAAAATCAAAATTTGGTAACACTAGATTTATGTTACAGCATACAAACCCCAATGTTTTTCCTATGAATCTCAAACAACTCTTTTCCCAAAGGTTTTGTAAATAGGTCTACAAACTGATTTTCTGATTTGCAAAATTCCATACTGATTTCATTGTTGTTTATGAGTTCTCGAATAAAATGATACCATGTATCAATATGCTTACTTCTTTTCTGAAAAACCTGATTTCTTGATAGCGCAATGGTTGATTTGTTGTCACAAAAAATTTGAGTTGGTTCATCTTGTTCATGTTGTAACTCAGAAAGAGTTCTTCTCATCCACATAGTTTGACATGCAGATGTTGTTGCTGCAACATACTCTGCCTTGGCAGAGGATAATGTTACTATGGGATTCTTCTTTGAAGTTCATGCTATTGATCATGATTCAAAACTGAATACATATCCATATGTGCTCTTTCTACCATCTAGAGAACCTGCAAAATCACTTTCAAGATATCCAAACAACTTAAAATTTGAGTTTGATGTATACTAGATACCAAAATTTGTTGTTCCAAAAATATATCTTAGAATCCTCTTTCCACCTTGCCAGTGGGTATTCTTTGGAGATTCCATAAATCTCGAAATCAAACTTACTTCAAACATTATATCAGGTCGTGTCGTAGTTAATTACATGAGACTTACTATGTGTCTCTTATACAATGTTGGATCAAATTTTGACCCATCATCCTCCTTACTAAGTTTGTGCCAGTTGCAATTGGAGTTACACCTGGCTTACAATTTATCATTCTGAATCTTTTCAATACATAATTTTCATATTTAGTTTGATTGATAAAAATACCATCCTCGGATTGTGTTACTTCAATACCAAGAAAATATTTCGTCGTTCCTAAATCAGTCATCTCAAATTGTGTTTTCATGGCTTTCTTAACTCATCCACTAAAAGATCTCTAGTGAAGATCAAATCATTCACATATAAGCAAACAATCAATATTTTACCTTCTTGGTTTACCTTTCTATACAAGGCTGCATCACTTGAACTTCTGTTGAATCATTCACTATTCAAGTATTCATCAATTCTCGTGTACCATAGTCTCGTTGCCTACTTCAATCCATACAACGCTTTCTTTAATCTGTATACCTTGTCTTCTTGTCCATCAATTTCACATTTAGGAGGTTGTCTCACATAAACCTCTTCTTCTAAATATCCATTTAGAAATGCAGACATAGCATCCATTTGATGTACATACCATTTATTATGAGCAACAATAGCTAATACCATCCTTAATGTATGATGTTTGGCGACAGGTGCAAAAGTCTCATTATAATCAATTCCAGGTTGTTGACCAAACCCCTTAGCTACAAGTCTTGCTTTGTATTTTTCAACATCACCATCATCATTTAACTTAGTCTTATAAATCCATCTGACACCAATACAATTTTTATTATCATGAAAATCTACAAGATCCCAAGTATTATTTCTTTTTATGGCATCAATTTCTTCATCCATTGCTTTTATCCAAACATCCTTTTTAACAGCCTCATCAAAATCTACAGGATCACATGCTATAAATGAAAATTTTGAAACTTGATCTACGTCTTCATTTCACTCATACAATTCTTTTAAACTTCTAGTCTTGTGACCTTTAACTCTATTTCCTAATGAAGCTAATGTAGGATTTGATTCATTACTTACCTATGATCTTGTTCCTTGTCGTCCACCAACACTTCATGCTTCACCATCTTTATGAATTATGAGCATTCTGGTTGGTGTTCTTACTTCTGGTCTACATGGATTTAATTGTCCTCCATGTATTCCTTGTTCCTCTTCTTCATCTTTTGTGTGAGGTGTAACAACGTCCTCTTCAATAAACTTATCAATGCTGCCATCCCATGCTTCGTATTCCTTAAACACTACAGTTCTACTGATGACATACTTCTTGGGGATGGGATTATAGAGTTTATATGCTTTATATTCTTCACTATATCCAACAAAAATATATTTCTAACTTTTGTCATCTAACTTTCTCCTCATCTCTTTCAGGTACATGCGCATAAGTTACACACCCAAAAATTCTTAAATGACATATGTTGCTACACTTACCACTCCATGCTTACTGGGGAACTAGATCTTTCACGCTCTTAGTTGGGCTTCTATTCAAAATGTATACTGAACAAGTAACAACCTCTCCCCAATATTCATTTGGAAGATGCTTCTCCTTCATCATACTTCAAGCCATGTTCATAATGGTTCGATTCTTTCTTTGTGCTACTCTATTTTGTTGTGAAGTGTAGCGAGCAGTATATTGTCTTTTAATTCCATAATATTGACAAAATTCCATAAAATCATTTGACATATACTCACCTCCTCTATCTGATATCAAGACTTTAACAAATCTGTCACTTTCCTTATCAACCATAGCTTTAAAACTTTTAAACACATCAAAAGATTAATATTTCTATTTCAACAAATACACCCTAGTTTTTCGACTGTAATCATCAATGAAAGACATAAAATAAACATTACCAGACAAAGAATCTGTTTGCATTGGTCAACACAAATATGTGTGTACTAGCTCTAATGGAGCTTTTGCTCTATATGAGACTCTAGAAATGAATTTCTCTCTATGATGATTTCCTAATACGCAGATCTCACATGAGCCTGCTAATTGCTCAATACTGGGAAACCCTTTTACCATCTACTTCTTTTGTAGCAAAGCTAAGCCACCAAAATGTAAATGACCATACCTCAAATGCCATTTAACCATGATTGATCTAAAATCTTACTTTTATAAGCATTCAAAGAGTTAGTCAAATCATTTCTCATGATTGGAGGAAACATTTTGTTGTTTGTCATCTCTACTCTGGCTATCAACTACTTACATGGATATTTGTCATAAATAGTACATGCCTTGTTCTTGAAGAACACTCCGTATTCTTTCTCCAATAATTGTCCAATGCTTAATAAATTACACATTAAACAAGGAAAATCATCATGTATTGTTCTTCTTTTACCATTCTTTGCATATACAACAATCACACCTTTACCATTAACTTTTACATTACTTTCATTACCTAACTTCACTTCAAGCTGAATGCTTGTATCTAGACTTCAAAATAATTCCTTATTTCCAGTCATGTGGTTGTTGCATGTGCTATCCAAGAACCATATATATTTTGAACTTTCTTGGGTGACAATACAACTAAAAAAATATCCTTCTCTTCATTTTCAGTCTCCTATGTGATGTGTGTAGACTGCTTACTAGTATCTGCTTGCTTCTTCCAGCACTTGTTAGCAAAATGCCCAAATTTATTACAATAGAAACATTGAACTTTAGATCTATCATACCTTTGATTTCTTGGCTTTCGTGCTCTAGTGCTACTCCCCCTTTCACTAGGAGTATTTTGCTGTAACTTTTCTTCAAATTCTAAATCATTTCTGTTGTCATTATTGTTGGAGACATTTACCATCATACACACTCTTTTGGTCAAATTGGCCTAGTTAAACCACTATCCTAAGTATAATTGACATTAATTGACATCAGTGGAGCATTAATTGCCATCATCCAGTCACACCCATGCCTACCTATAGTCCAGGAGGCTAACTTAGCCTTCTCCTACAGTCAAGGAGGCTAACTGGAACACTCTAGGGGTGATCTGAGTGGCATTAATGCACCTAATTGCTAACTGGTGGTTACAATCAATTCAACCAGTCAGTTAAGGCGCCTCCAGTCATTAAATATATTATCTAATGATTATTTAATGATTATTTATTATTATTTAATGATATGGAGTCAACAAGGCGCCTCCACCAACTTTTGATGGTCAGTTTAGCTTCAGTTAACCTCATCGGGGTTCATTGAAGTCATGGAGCACTAGCACTTGATGGTTGTCTTGCTATGACATGTGTTTGATCTCCTTCAGTTGAGATTTAGTCATTTATTGCACTCCGACTTCAGTTAGGCTTTGGTGAGTCAATTAGGGTTTTGGTCAAGTGGTTAACTGAGTGTGAACCAATGGTTGAGAGTTGGTTAAGCTAGACTCACTCACTGAATTCAAATTGTATCCTTAGGTATTCAAATTCTTCATGGAGTTAATCTATTGCTTAACATTGGTATTGTAACCATTCATTGTTTATTAAATATACAGAGAGGAAACCAATTCTGGTTCTGATTAACACCAATTCATGAGTATTTGTTGATTATTCTTTCATGATATTGATTCTTAGTTCCTAGATCATGTGCAAGAATTAATATGGTATCAGAGCATACGCTGGGACGAAGATCGATCTCTCAAAAACAAGATTTTTGACAGATTTCTCCATGAAAAGTGAGCAATAGCTCAAAATTCTAGCACTACACCAGAAGCCAAGGCTTACCACTCAATATACCAAGTAAAGAACTTGTTGATCAAGCTTGCTTGATTGACTATGTTGGGTGTGATGAAAGCCTAGAATGTGCAGGCTGTCTGACCTTATTTTTCCCTTTCTGTTTTGATTTTCAGGTTTCTGCAGGTGAAGCATTCGCTACAGCATATCCAGATGGCCTCCTCAGTACCTCTCTTGACTCCATACAATTTCCAAAAATGGAAAAATAAAATGGAGGTTCAGTTGCGCTCCAAAGGACTCCATAGAGTCGCCATGGACACTGAAGTTGAGCTTGGATCCGCCATAGAAAAATCAAGATTCTTGAACAAGAAGGATGAAGCCTTCGGTTTCTTGTGCCTCTCTATTTCCAACGAACTTCTCTTCCATCTTACAGATCTGAAGACACCGAAAGAAATATGGGACAAATTGGAATCTCTATACGGAAAGCATGATGACTTGAGAGTTTACCAACTCGAAAATGAACTCATGTCTCTCTAACCTTCCAATTTCGAGACTCTGAATGATTTCTTTACAAAGTTCAAGCATACTGTTTTACTCTTGAAGCAATGCAAAGTGGTGAAGGAGGATGATCAGCTCATCCTTGCCATCCTCTCCAAACTCAGGGCTGATTATTCAGTTTTTGTTTCTACATTTAGTGTGGGGAAGCTCACAACCCCCAGATGGAAGATGCCTACACTCAATGCCTTCATTGAGTCCCTAACTAATGAACATGACAAGCTTGTCCAGATGGGGATCATCTAATCTTCCCGTGATCAAGCCCTCCATGTATCGGGTCCCAAAGATGTGAAGCGTAAAGGAAAGCAGCAAAAAAATTAGAAAACTAAATTTGATGCTCCCAAGCCTAGAGTTGAAAATCAGCAACATGATGAATCTTCCGGCTCAAGGAAGAACAAAGCAAAAGGGCACAATGGGAAAGAAAAAGTCTGGTGTTCTTACTGCGGGAAGGTTTTTCACCCTAAACATTCCTGCATGAAGAAAAATCTTGATGAAGCAACCTCTCTCCTTGAGAGGAATCACATCAATCTTCCAGAGAGCTTTCGGAGGAGAGATCACCAAGATCGGGAACCACATCATGAGAAAGGTCATGCCCTCATGGCAAGCACTTCGAAGTCCAAAGCACTGGTGATTGATAGTGGATATTTGAATCACATGATGGCTGAAAAATACTCCTTTTCATCCTTGGAGACCGGCAAATCCATCCCCATCCACATGGGAGATGACTCCACCATCATTTTCGAAGGACAAGGTACTGTAGATCTAGAAAATGTTTTTTTTTCTAATGTTTTGTATGTACCATCTCTAGCAGCAAATATCCTTAGTGTCTATCAGATGACACATACAGTAATGCCTAAGAGAGTCTCTTTCATCCCAAATGATGTTGAGATAACATAAATTGCATCCGGGAAACTCATTGCAAAAGGCCTTGCAAATCATGATGCAAAATCCTATGAGTTCTCTCACTTTGTTGTAGATGCAAAGCCCACCGTTGTGCTAACTCATGGAAATGAGGTTAGTAGGCTATGGCATGAGAGGTTTGGCCATCTTAATTTCAAATATTTGTAGCAATTACAGAAAAAATCCATGGTTGAATGCCTATCGGTCATCAAGGCAACCACGACAATCTGCAAGGGCTGTGTGATCGGAAAACACCCTGAGCACAAGTTTGATCGAGGGAAGGCAAATGGAGCTACAAGAATATTGGGGATGATACATTCTGATATCAATGGTCCAATGCCTGTCACATCCATTAATGGATCAAAGTACCTCCTTACTTTTATTGATGATTTTTCAAGGTATACATGGGTTTTCTTTCTCAAAAAGAAATCAGAAGTATGTGAAAAAAATTATGAATTGAAGGCCTTGATAAAAAATGCCTCTGGGATTAAGATCAAGATCTCGACATTTGATAATGGAGGGGAGTATCTCAATAATGACTTGCTATACATTTTCTCCCAAATTGGTATTCAGGTCCAACATTCAATTCCCTACACTCCCCAGCAGAACGGAGTAGCGGAAAGGAAGAACCGGTCTCTCAAAGAGATGACCACCTATATGTTGGAGTCAAAGAAGCTTGCTGCAAATTTATGGGCTGAAGCCATGCATGCTGAAGCATACATTTAGAACAGGGTGCCACATTCATCTATGAAAGGAAATACTCCTTTCGAATCATACTTTGGACACAAGCCAGATGTGTCGAACCTACGGGTGTTTGGGTCCACTGTATGGGCCCGGATTCTGCTTGATAAAAGAAGGGCTTTGCAACCGCATAGCATAGAATGTATGTTTATTGGGTATTTTGATGAATCTAAAGGATTCAAGCTGCTGGATATCAATACCAATCAGATCATCATCGAGATAAGTGTCAAGTTCGATGAGCCTCTTTAGGAGGTGGAACTAGTGAAGGAGAAAACTGCTGAATTTCCTTCCTATTCCAGTGAATATTTGGATGATGAAATTGGGGGTGATGACCCTGATTTGGATCCTCTAATTTCTGATATCAGTGTGCAGCAATCATCAGATACTGAATCATAACTTGAAGTGCAAAATCATCTTCCTACATGGGCCCAACAGACACTCTCCTCCGCAGGAGACAACATTGGAAATCTGGATGATCCAAGGAGAACTAGGTCTGATTTCCAAAGAGCAAGTATTGCGCTCTCTTGTTCTGATAATTTTATATCTGAAACTTGCTATTTGATGATTAGTTCAGATCCAAAATCCTACTACCATTCTCGGAATAATTCGGGATGGCAAGTTGCCATGGATGAAGAGATGAATTCTCTTCAGAAAAACACTACTTGGGAGCTAGTTTTCCTTCCTCCAGGAAGGAAATTGGTTCAATGCAAGTGGGTGTTTCCGACAAAGGTTGTTGCTGATGGAAGAACCTGCAAATATAAGGCAAGGATGGTAGCAAAATTTTTCTCTCAGGTCCAAGGAGTGGACTACCATGAGACCTTTGCACCGGTTGCAAAAATGGACTCCATCCGCCTTGTTTTGGCTATTTCTGCATCCAAGCATTGGGAGGTGCATCACATAGATGTTAATTCAGCATTTATGCATGTAAATATTCATGAGGAGACATACATGAAGCAGCCCGAGGGCTACATCACTTATCCATATTTGGTTTGCAAGCTAAAGAAGTCACTATACAGGTTAAAATAGGCCCCAAGAGAGTGGTATTCCAAGATGGATGCCTTCCTTCTCTCACAAAACTCTCAAAGATGTAGATTAGATCCAAATGTGTATTTAAAACAGCATTATGGTCATCTAATTATCATTATTTTATATGTTGATGACTTACTGATCACAAGTAGCACAATTTCCTCCATTTCAGCCATCAAAACTACTCTCCATAATGCCTTCGAAATGAGTGATTTGGGGCTTCTAAAACAATTTTTGGGGCTCGAAATTGAGTAAAATTATGATGGGATTATGGTCACTCAGTCCAAATACATTTCAGACCTGTTATTCAAGTTTAACATGGCTGAATCTAGGCCTGCACCATTCCCTTTCCTTTCAAGGATCAACCTCGAAGAAGGAAAACACACACCTCCCATGGACTGCACTATCGATCGACAGCTGATTGGTAGCTTGTTGTACTTGACACATTCTAGGAATGATATTTGTTATGCCGTGAATGTTGTATCAAGATACATGCAGCAGCCTCATGATCTTCATTGGAAGGAAACCAAGAGGATCCTCCAGTACATTCAGGGAACCAGGACCTACGACATTCACTATGCTGCAGACTCCGAGCTAGAGCTGGTTGGATACACAGATTTCGATTGGGTGGGTGATTCTATTGATCGAAACTCAACTTTCAGATATGTATTCATGTTTGGTGGTGGCCCTATTTTCTGGTCAAGCAAAAATCAGGCTGCCATAGCATTATCTTCAGCAGAGGCCGAGTATCGAGGAGCAGTGAATGCTTGCATCCAAGCAGTTTGGTTGCAAGGCATTATTTCATAGTTTGATCTTGGTAGTACTTTGTCCACTGTCCTCTTTTGTGACAACCGGAGTGCTATTAATATATCCACGGATCCAGTTACCAGGCAGAGGACCAAGCATGTAGAGATTCACATGCACTACATCAGGGAGCTAGTGCATGACAAGACCATCATTCTGCAATACTGCTCGACTAATGAGCAGATTGCAGACATCTTCACCAAGATATTTTTAGAAAAGAAGTTCACTTACCTCTGTTCATTGTTGGGGGTGATTTCATCAGGGTGATCCAGACTACTTTCAGTGTTCAGCTTAAGGGGGGGTTTTTCCCACTAGGTTTCCCTCTTTTCCTCACTTAGTTTGTTTTGAGCACTGTTTCAGTTTCAGCATTGTACAGGGTGACCTATGGCCTTAGTTGTCGTGGCCCTAGAATTTTATGCATCTATGTTTTCTAACTCTTCTTGAGTATAGCTTAAAGGGGGGTGTTGGAGACATTTACCATCATACACACTCTTTTGGTCAAATTGGCCTAGTTAAACCACTATCCTAAGTATAATTAACATTAATTGACATCAGTGGAGCATTAATTTCCATCATCCAGTCACACCCATGCCTACCTACAGTCAAGGACGCTAACTTAGCCTTCTCCTACAGTCAAGGAGGCTAACTGGAGCACTCCAGGGGTGATCTAAGTGACATTAATGCATCTAATTGTTAACTGGCAGTTACAATCAGTTCAACCAGTCAGTTAAGGTGCCTCCAGTCATTAAATATATTATTTAATGATTATTTATTATTATTTAATGATATGGAGTCAACAAGGCGCCTCCACCAACTTCTGATGGTCAGTTCAGCTTTAGTTAACCTCATCGGGGTTCATTGAAGTCATGGAGCACTAGCACTTGATGGTTGGCTTGCTATGACATGTGTTTGATCTCCTTCAGTTGAGATTCAGTCATTTATTGCACTCCGACTTCAGTTAGGGTTTGGTGAGTCAATTAGGGTTTTGGTCAAGTGGTTAACTGAGTGTGAACCAATGGTTGAGAGTCAGTTAAGCAGGACTCACTCACTAAATTCGAATTGTCTCTTTATGTATTCGAATTCTTCATGGAGTTAAGCTATTGCTTAACATTGGTATTGTAATTATTCATTGTTTATTAAATATACAGAGAGGAAACCAATTTCGGTTCCGATTAACACCAATTCATGAGTATTTGTTAAATATTCTTTCATGAGACTGATTCTTAGTTCCTAGATCATATGCAAGAATTAATAATTATGATCATCACTTTGAACTCCTCCTCTTCCTCTGCTACTAGCTCTTCCTCTACGTCTAGTAACATGTAACTGCTATTTAAAAGAATTTTCTAATGGAGTACCATCATACATGTTCATTCTTGATTCATGAGCAATCAAAGATCAACGTGGTAACACCATTTTTTAATGTAAATATACCTAGTTATCCAAGTACATAGTGGTGATATATCGAATAAACTGCACAAGACTGCATCCAGAAAAAAAAACCGAAGCAATATTAAACTTATTTGCAACATTTGTAATCCAAGGAAGAAAGGAGTCCTGAACAATGCAAGAAATCTATTCTCCTTGACCATTAAGCCTCTCTACCAGATTTCCCAACATCAAATCTCCTACCTTGTATAACATGTCAGACACAATCACTATGTTGCTACGCTCGGATTCCAAGGTCAGGTCGTCTGAGATTGTCTCAAACCAAACATCACCACGCTTATGGATAGTTCTCAAATCGAACATCGCCACGCTTATGGATAGTTCTTAAATCGAACATCGCCACGCTTATGGATAGTTCTCAAACCGAACATCACCACACTTAGCCATTCTGAGCCATCCTGATCCATACTTATCTCTACTGTAGATTCCCTTTATTCAACGGGCAAGAAGCCAAGTCAACTGTTTAACTTTGCTTCTTTATCAATTGGATGCAAAAATCTGCAATTGAGATAAGCTTAGGGTACATTCTGTAGCCTAGTATTTAATGCTACTCCCACAAAGTTATGGATAGTTGAATCCAACCATCAATCAAACAATCTATATCAATGTGGTAACACCATTTTTTAATGTAAATATACCTAGTTCTCCAAGTACATAGTGGTGATATATCGAATAAACTACACAAGATTGCATCCAGAAAAAAACTGAAGGAATATTAAACTTCTTTGCAACCTCCGTAACCCAAGGAAGAACGGAGTCCTGAACAATGCAAGAAATTTGTTCTCATTGAGAATTAAGCCTCTCTATCATATTTCCCAACATCAAATCTCCTACCTTGTATAACATGTCAGACACAATCACTACGTTGCTACACTCAGATTCCGAGGTCAGTTCGTCTGAGATTGTCTCAAACCGAACATCGCCACGCTTATGGATAGTTCTCAAACCAAACATCGCCATGCTTAGCCATTCTGAGCCATCCTAAACCATGCTTATCTCTACTGCAGATTCCCTTTATTCAATGGGCAAGAAGCCAAGTCAAATATTTAACTTTGCTTCTTTACCAATTGGATGCAAAAATCTACAATCAAGATAAGCTCAGGGTACATTCTGTAGCCTAGTATTTAATACTACTCCCACAAAGTTATGGATAGTTGAATTCAACCATCAATCAAACAATCTATATCAACGTGGTAACACCATTTTTTAATGTAAATATACCTAGTTCTCCGAGTACATAGTGGTGATATATCGAATAAACTACATAAGATTGCATCCAGAAAAAAACCGAAGGAATATTAAACTTCTTTGCAACCTCTGTAACCCAAGGAAGAAAGGAGTCCTGAATAATGCAAGAAATCTGTTCTCCTTGAGCATTAAGCCTCTCTATCAGATTTTCCAACATCAAATCTCCTACCTTGTATAACATGTCAGGCACAATCACTACATTTCTACGCTCAGATTCCGAGGTCAGTCCATCTGAGATTGTCTCAAACTAAACATCGCCATGCTTATGGATAGTTCTCAAACCAAACATCGCCATGCTTAGCCATTCTGAGCCATCCTGAGCCATACTTATCTCTACTGCAGATTACCTTTATTCAACGGGCAAGAAGCCAAGTCAACTGTTTAACTTTGCTTCTTTACCAATTGGATGCAAAAATCTGCAATCGAGATAAGCTCAGGGTACATTCTGTAGCCTAGTATTTAATGCTACTCCCACAAAGTTGTGGGTAGTTGAATCCAACCATCAATCAAACAATCTATATCAACGTGGTAACACCATTTTTTAATGTAAATGTACCTAGTTCTTCGAGCACATAGTGGTGATATATCGAATAAACTGCGCAAGATTGTGTCCAGAAAAAAACCGAAGGAATATTAAACTTCTTTTGCAACCTCCGTAACCCAAGGAAGAAAGGAGTCATGAACAATGCGAGAAATCTGTTCTCCTTGAGCATTAATCCTCTCTATTAGATTTCCCAACATCAAATCTCCTACCTTGTATAACGTGTCAGACAGAATCACTACGTTGCTATGCTCGGATTCCGAGTTCAGTCCGTCTGAGATTATCTCAAACCGAACATTGCTAGTCCATTTGAGATTGAGCCTGCTAACTACTCAATACTGGGAAACTCTTTTACCATCTACTTCTTCTGTAGCAAATCTAAGCCACCAAAATGTAAATGACCATACCTCAAATGCCATTTAACCATGATTGATCTAAAATATTACTTTTATAAGCATTCAAAGAGTTAGTCAAATCATTTCTCATTATTGGCGGAAACATTATGTTCTTTGTCATCTCTACTCTGGCTATCAACTACTTACATGGATATTTGTCATAAATAGTACATACCTTGTTCTTGAAGAACACTCTGTATTCTTTCTCCAACAATTGTCCAACGCTTAATAAATTACACATTAAACGAGGAACATCATCATGTATTGTTCTTCTTTTACCATTCTTCGCACATACAACAATCACACCTTTACCATTAACTTTTACCTTACTTTCATTACCTAACTTCACTTCAGGTTGAATGCTTGTATCTAGACTTCAAAATAATTCCTTATTTCCAATCATGTGGTTGTTGCATGCGCTATCCAAGAACCATATATATTTTGAACTTTCCTCGGTGACATTACAACTAAAAAATATATCCTTCTCTTCATTTTCAGTCTCCTGTGTGATGTGTGTAGACTGCTTACTAGTATCTTCTTGCTTCTTCCAGCACTCGATAGCAAAATGCCCAAATTTCTTACAATAGAAACATTGACCTTTAGATCTATCATACCTTTGATTTCTTGGCTCCCATGCTGTGGTGCTACTCCCCCTTTCACTAGGAGTATTCTATTGTAACTTTTCTTCAAATTCTGAATCATTTCTGTTGTCATTATGATCATCACTTCGAACTCCTCCTCTTCCTCTGCTACTATCTCTTCCTCTACATCTAGTAACATGTAACTGCTATTTAAAAGAATTTTCTTATGGAGTATCATCATACATGTGCATTCTTGATTCATGAGCAATCAAAGAACCAATCAACTCATCAATGTGCATTTGACTGAGATCTTCAAACTCTTCAATTGGAACAACCACTGCTTCAAACTTCTTCGGCAAACATCTCAACAATTTTTCAATCACATGTTGATATGAGAGGTCTTCACCATATTGCCTTAGTTGGTTTACAACGTTCATAACTTTTGTCATAAAAGTATAAACATTGTCATTGTCCTTCATCTTCAGATTCTCAAAGTCCCTTCTCAAGTTCTGCAACTTCACATTTTTCACCTTGGTTACACCTTGATAGCAAGTTTCAAACGTGTCCCAATCTTTCTTTGAAGACTAAGCACTTGATATCTTCGAGGAAATATTCATTCACTTAAGCCTTCCTGAATAAGACCAAGAGCTTTATTATCCTTATTCTGATTTTCCTTCAACATAGCACGCTCAACATTAGACAAAGTCAATTCAACAGCTTGATCAAGTCGTTCTGGATACCCAAGCGTAACAACTCCCAAAGATCCTGATCACATAGGATATTTCTCATCTTAATAAACCAAGTATCATAGCTTCTTTGAGTCAACACACAAATTTGTGGTTGTACTACACACTGCTTTTAGTAGCTATCACAAATCAAATTCTAAACAGAAAAACGAGAAAGAAAACTCAACCATGCTCTAATCCACCGTGGGGAAGAGAGGGGAGTGTGGTTCTGTGTTTCAGCAACACTTACATATCATAAAAAACTCAAATCTACACCTATAGGCGTGTTGCAACTAACTTTTGCATGTAACAATAATCTACAAGTGGTGTTGCAGCTTTGTTGCAACTCACTTTTGAACTAAAGGCAACCTACAGGACACTTTCGTAGTGTTGCAGCTAACTGTTTGGTGTTGCAGCAGAGTTGCAGCGGCGTTGCAGATGATTGTTTAACTCCATTTTGATTACCTATGCGTTCCTAAACTTAGCACTAATACTCTTTTGCATCAATAAAACACATCAAGAACAAATATAATCAAATTTCTCAACAAACTAACTACAAAAATATCAATGAGTTTTCAAACTCAAAAACAAAGTATAGTTCAAAAAAATACACACTAAAAATTTAGAGTTTCAACTCTGTGTATCAATCTCTATATTTTTGCTCTATTGCTATATCAATGATTACAAGATGGGTATTTATAATGTTTCAACTAAGTCCGTCAATGTTAATTGATCCTTCCTAATACAAAAATAACATGTGCTTGATAGCAGAGTCTAAACGGCTTTTCAAAATTTAATAATTTAATATTTGTCGTTTTAAACAAAACAGTGTGACAAAAAGTGTGGCCGTGTGGTTGTGTACTCTTTAAAATTCTGCAGTTAGCCATCTTACGGGTGTTGATTTTCACGGTTTTAATTAACGGCTCCCAACAATATAGTCAACAATTTGAGTAGTAAATACACGTCACTTTCCTCAAATGCTAGTCTATACTATACTTTTAATATGACTAATTCTTGAGCTCTTGGTTTGATTAACTATTAATGTGATCATGACTTCAAAATCTATTACTTTGACAAAATATTGAAAGACATCGCATGTAGATTTAAAAGCCAATTTGACGTACACTCTCTCGGTTCGGGGGAGGTCACGGGTGTGGGGAAGTATTACTGGGTTTCCGTGGATTTTTTTTTCAGAGAGTGAATATTTTATTTTGAAGATGACCTAATTTTGATATAAAGACAATTTTTTGAAATTAAGGTACATAATTTGTATATAAAGACAAACTGACTAGTTGATAGACGTTGCCTTCAAGTAATATTCGGCCTCCTGTCAAGTTCCCCCAAAAAGCACGATTCCAACAGGAATTCATGGATTGATGTAAAGCTTTTTCCTCTGTACTAACCTTATTCATTTAACAAAACCTAAAGTCCAAAGTACCATCCAACCAAACCAAAGAAAAAGGTGGTTTCAATCACGTTGATAGCACAAGACTGAGATTCCGTTGGTCTTTCCCCTCATTTGTCAATTATGCACATTTTCAGTATTAGTATCCTGGCTTGAAACGTTGCATAGATATAGATATCAATTCAGAATCACTCTCTCTGACTGGGTACGGGAGACTTGTGGTGCTACACGACAATGGAAAATATGTATGGGCTTTTCTCATATTTTTCGTCGTTTTTGCATAGACTGGTAGGAAGATATTAAGACTGGTAGGAAGACATTATAGTCTGGTTATTCATCAATTCAAATCTAAGTATATATCCCACACGACACTTACATATCTAGCTGTACGAGTATCTGTCTAGCAATGCAACGTTCGTAGTATGGGGTATCAGTGTTTGTTGTCAAGTTCTTTTCGGAATCTAGAGTATGTTTTGTATATTGAAAGAACCTATCTATAAATCAGCTCAACACATGGAGCAACATGCATGACGAGTCCACTAGAGGAGTTTTTGATTATTTGCAGAGTTTGTGTAGTAGCTATTCAGTACTAGTCGTTGAAGTTTGTGAGAATGGGATCTTTAGGGGGTTTAGATTACAGCCAACTTCACATCCTGGTGGTGCCCTTTCCAGGGCAGGGTCATATCAATCCAATGCTGCAGTTTGCCAAGCGACTTGCGTCCAAAAATCTCAAGGTCAGCTTTGTGACAACGGAGGGAAACCGTAAGCGAATGTTAGAAGCGCAAGAAACAACATCCGGAGTATCAAACAAGCGTGGCGATGTTCGGTTTGAGACAATCTCAGACGGACTGACCTCGGAATCCGAGCGTAGCAACGTAGTGATTGTGTCTGACATGTTATACAAGGTAGGAGATTTGATGTTGGGAAATCTGATAGAGAGGCTTAATGCTCAAGGAGAACAGATTTCTTGCATTGTTCAGGACTCCTTTCTTCCTTGGGTTACGGAGGTTGCAAAGAAGTTTAATATTCCTTCGGTTTTTTTCTGGACGCAATCTTGTGCAGTTTATTCGATATATCACCACTATGTACTCGGAGGACTAGGTATATTTACATTAAAAAATAGTGTTACCAGGTTGATATAGATTGTTTGATTGATGGTTGGATTCAACTATCGTGGGAGTAGCATTAAATACTAGGCTACAGAATGTACCCTGAGCTTATCTCTATTGCAGATTCTTGCATCCAATTGGTAAAGAAGCAAAGTTAAACAGTTGACTAGTTGACTTGGCTCGTTGCCCATTGAATGAAGGGAATCTGCAGTCGAGATAAGTATGGCTCATACAAGAACTGCATATATTTTAGTGCATAGCGTAGTAATAGTGTTCGCCTACAAAAATTGCATCAAATTTTATAATTTTTTTCATCAGCTCTCAGTACTAATACTAACTTAATCTTCCCCTTGTACTGTTCAGCCACCTCGTTGGACGACACGCAGAAGATAGATGCTGGGATAGAAATACCGGGACTTCCACCGCTCAGTCTCTCTGATCTGCCATCGCTTGTGCAACCTTCAAATCCCTATGGGAGTCTGCGGCAACTTATCGTGGATCAATTTAAGTGTCTTCCAGAGGCGACGTGGATACTGGGAAATTCATTTGACGAACTGGAATCCGAAGAAATAAACTCAATGAAATCGATAGCTCCGATTCGAACTGTCGGTCCTCTCATACCCTTGGCTTTCTTGGATGGACAAAATTCCAGGGACAAAGATTCCATTGCACACATGTGGAAAACCACAAACTGCATGGATTGGCTGAATACAAAGGAATCCGCAAGTGTTGTTTACGTTTCCTTCGGAAGCCTTTCGGTTCTTTCAAAAGAACAAAATCATGAGATTGCTCTTGGGCTGAAGGCGAGTGGATATTCCTTCTTATGGGTCATGCGTCTGTCATCTTCCCAAGGTGAGACTGAAAGCGATGAAAACTTCCCAGAAGGTTTTCTAAAGGAAACCTCCGAAAAGGGACTGGTCGTTCCATGGTGTCCACAGCTGGAAGTGCTTTCTCACGCGTCCGTGGGTGCATTTATGACGCACTGTGGATGGAATTCCACTCTGGAAGGCCTCAGCTTGGGAGTTCCCATGTTGGCGGTGCCTCAGTGGAGCGATCAGACGACTAATTCTTTCTACATTGAAGAGAAATGGAAGATGGGATTGAAATTGAGTAAACGATCAGAAGATGGACTGGTAGGGTGGGAAGAAGTGGAGAAAAGTATCAAGACGGTCATGGAAAGTGAGCTTGGCATTGAGATGAAGAAGAACGCTCAACGGTTGAAGACATTAGCAAGGGAGGCAATGGTGGAAGGCGGGTCTTCAGACAAAAATATTCAAGAATTTGTTGAGGATGTTGCCAAGAAGGTGCAGCTGTTCTGAATGTTGCCTGCATGAACGTTGGCTCCACGTCGTATATTTAACTTACATCAAAATAAACGATTTAAATAGGAGCCTATTTACTCCAACTATTCATGAAATTATAACAATGATACAGCATGCATTCTTTATCTAATTAAGCTATATTCTTAGCTTGCTCAAGTTAATTCCGAAGGCAAGTTGAGACTTAGTAATGGAGGGAAGTGAGGTATAATCGATAGTTTTAGTAGGTGGGAAGAGATGTAATAGGTGTAGGTGTTGAATTTCTAAGTGAAGAAGTCACATGTAATAGCTAATTTTAGTAGATGAGTAGGATCGATGACCTTCTTTACTGATTGTTGAAAAAACAATTATTTAACTGAACAAGTGAGATGTCATAGATATTTTAGTAATTTATCAGTGAATATATTGATATGTGAAAGACATGTATTTGAAAAAACAATTATTTGACTGAAGAAGTGAGATGTCATAGATATTTCAGTAATTTATCAGTGATTATATTGATATGTGAAAGACATGTATTAGTATAATTATTCTGGAGTGAAGAAGTGAGACGTCATAGATATTTTAGTTATTTAGGTGTGAGTGATTACTTTATTTTTTTAATGTTGATGCTCATTGTTAAGTGACATTGAAAGATGTTTCAATAAATTATGTGTCTTTATTACAATTTCCATGATATATTAGTCATATTGCTTAATTATTATTTTTTAAATGGCCATGTTCATTGTTAAGTGACATTTAAAGATGTTTCAATACATTATGTATTTTTATTACTATTATAATTTTATATCAGTAATATCGCTTAATAATATGTATCTTCCTTACATTGCTTAATTATTATTTAAGCTTATTGATGTGTGAAATAAATATATTAGTATATTTATTCAGATTATAAGCCTTATTATTATAATTATAATTGTATATGGGTCATATTGTTTAGTTATTAGTACAGCATATTGATGTGTGTAAATAGATGTATTAGCACATTAATTCAAATTTTCAACCGAGTCATTTTCTATAACTTTGATGGAATATTTTTGCAAATTATTTTTCAAATTTGAATATTGGTTTTGGTGTTGATTTTTTTTTTCTATTAAATTTTTGGTCACTTAAGATAGGTAACAATAAACTATTCGATAAAAACCACAATGATTTTTTTTCTTGGAAATTTTACTTTTGTTTATTTTATTATCAATTTTTAATTAACCATAATAAAAATAACATATTATAATGATAATATTAATATTAATATTTTTTTTTTAACAGAAACAGAAAGAAAATATATTTAAAAGTGGCTGTGCACAGCCATTCAGTACAAGCATAGTGGGATAGAGTGTCCGCGCTCAACAAAGAGGCAGCACCATGAGATCATCCACTGAATTTCCTTACACATTCCAAAATGAGACTGTTCAAAATTTATATAGCCGCGGGTTGTGTAAACCCTTACAAACTGTTTGCTAATTAAAAGACAGAAAAACATTTAAGCAAAGCCAGACAAAATAAAACTAAGGATTGCCTCTTGGCTGCAAGACTGACTCCTCCTCCATTGGAAGCACAACATCATCAGAAGCTACATGGACTCTGCTGCTCTGGTTCATAGAGATGAATTTCTGCAAGTCCTCAGCAATTCTTTCAACCTGTCCTTGAATTTCACGCAGGCGACTCTCATTGTCGTCAATGCGAACATCATGGTTGCTAATTTGGTGCGAGGTGTAGCTAACTGTATCCTCCATCTTCTTAATCACCTGAGCCGTCTCTCTATTATCCATAACACTCATGGAAAGCAGCTCGTAAAGTCTCCTCAAGTTCTTCTTTATGTCCATCAAACCAGAATTTTCCCCTTGCTGCGCCATTTCGCTTGCTTTTGACGAGAGAGAGATGCGAGCGAACTGCCTTTGAAGAGAGGAAACAGAACTGAAAGGGGCCACAGAATTGATAACACAAGCACGAAGATCCAAAAGTTCTTTAAACAACCTAAGCCCACTGTCACTACAGGCCAATGTGCCCACAGTACCCTGTCTCCATCCTGTGCACTTGCAGCCGATGACCAAGCTGGTATCGCTATTGCCGAGACAAGAGCCTGAATTCAGAGTAGATGGGTCGAAAC